>PVKP010031493.1:0-26912 GCA_004027715.1 Plecturocebus donacophilus | reverse complement strand
TTTCTTATTATCCACCTTCTGAAGCCTGATTCTGTGAGTTCATCACACTCATCCTCCATTAGGCCTTGTTCTCTTGCTGATGAGGAGCTGCGATCCCCTGTAGGAGGAGAGGCATTCTGATTTCGGGTGTTCTCAGCCTTTTTGCACTGGTTTCTTCCCATTTTTGTGGATTTATCCACCTGTCGTCTTTGTAATTGCCTACTTTCAGATTGGGTCTCTGAGTGGACGTCCGGCTTGTTAGTTATGAAGTTTTCTCTATTTCTTAGTTTTCCTTCGAGGGGCACTCCTTCCCCACAGAGCTGGGCCTTCCCAGGTTCAGCTGTGCTCGCTCTCTCCTCAGCGCTTCCAATTGCTGTTCTCCTTGTGGGGATGGGACCAGCGGAGCCTTTGGGCACCCAGTCCCGTACACTCCGCACCGAGAAGCGCTGCGCCGGCCAAAAGAGTCGTGCTGGCGACCCGGGTGTCTCCTTCGCTGGGAATCTCCCAGTCTGTGGGCATCAAAAATTCATCTGCAATTGCAGCATCCACTCGCTCTCTGCGCTTTCACTGGGAGCTGCAATCCTGAGCTGCTGCTACGCAGCCATCTTGGATCTCTCTCCCAATAAATTCTTTTTATTATAACTCAATCAAGACAGAAAATTTTAAAAGTCAAAAATTTTTTTTAATGGATTAATTAAATAAATTCTTTTTATTAGTTAGCAAGTGAAAAAGTCAGACCTCTAGGAGGCAGATATAAGAAGGGCTTCTTATTTCCACTCTCTGAGGGCCAGCAAAGATTTGAGACCTTCCACCCTCACACCGCACAAGCATGGTTTGTTCCCACTGGAGGCTTTTGGACAGAACTGGCCACTGCCTCTCTGCTGAGGTGATCTGCCTCATGTGGTGCACTAAAGATGTCAGAACGGCCGGGCGCGGTGGCTGACGCCTGTAATCCCAGCACTTTGGGAGGCTGAGGCAGGTAGATCACCTGAGGTCAGGAGTTCAAGACCAGCCTGGCCAACATGGTGAAACCATGTCTCTACTAAAAATACAAAAATTACCTGGGCATGGTGGCGGCCTTGTATAATCCCAGCTACTTGGGAGGCTGAGGCAGGAGAATCACTTGAACCCGGGAGACAGAGGTTGCAGTGAGCCAGGATTGTGCCATTGCACTCCAGCCTGAGCAACAGGGCAAGACTCCATTTCAAAAAAAAGAAAGAAAGCATTTATGTCCAAGGCTGGGCATGGTGGCTCATGCCTGTAATCCCAACACTTTCAGAGGCCGAGGTGGGCAGATCACCTGAGATCAGGAGTTCAAGACCATCCTGGCCAATGTGACGAAACCCCATCTCTACTAAAAATACAAAAATTAGCTGAGTGTGGTGGCGGACGCTTGTAATCTCAGCTACTTTAGAGGCTGAGGCTGGAGAATCACTTGAACCCGGGAGGCAGAGATTGCACTGAGCCGAAATTGTGCCATTGCACTCTGGCCTGGGCAACAAGAGCGAAACTCCATCTCAAAAGCAAAATCATTTAAGTTCAAAACCACGATAAGAGGAATTGGTTGAATCCAAAACCATGGTAGGAGACATGAATGTTTCTCTGAGACAGGTAGATGATGTAATCCAAATAGGGATGTGGAAGATTTTGTAACACAGGGAACAAACAAGCATAAACAGAGACAGTCTGCTAATATTTGCTGAGCAGTTAATGACTGCTAGGCAGTTTTTATAGCACTTGCCTTGTGAAAAGCTTGTAAAGCAGGCCTCACAGCTGTATGATGAAGTGGCTGCTGCTGATCATTCTCCCTGTCTTACAGATGGAGAAACTGAGGCACAGAAAGGTTTCAAGCTAATGAGTGGCTATGCTGAGATTTGAAGTCAGCAGACTGGCTTGTTGAGTGTTCTCTGTTCTTAATGTTATGTTCCACTGGAACTTGGGGAAATGCGTTTGTGACTGATGCGTCTCCCTCGGACTGCACTTGGCATCAGAACCATCCAGGGACAAGGAAAGCCATCAGAGCCATGAGTGACTGGGGCAGTCCGGTCACCTGGCCCTGATTCTGTGCTGTGCCCTTGAGGCGGAGTTGCCTTGCTGGGGCTGTGTTGGACTGGAGAACCAGAGTGCCCATGTTGGTTAGCATTCTCTTAATTGAGCACTATTGCTTGCTGAGGGCATGATCTTGCAAGATGCCGCTGTCAGCTCAACAAAGGGTCAGGACAGCAGTGGAGCCAGTCCTCAGTCTGTTTTCTGAGGTCCAGCCAGACTGCAGCTGGCTAACAGTGTCAGCAGGAGCTTGTGTACAGAGCTGCCTGCCAGGGACATACCGCATCACACAGGGCTGCCAACGATGTGGCCACCTCACTTCCAGTTGGCTTGTCACTGGTAATCTGGAACTTCATCTAAAAACTAATATGTCGCTACTTAATATCTAACAATCTGAAAGCCACCTGAAATACTGCCATACTTACTAAGCAATATTTATTCTTCTTGAACACAGACTGAAAGCAAACATTCACAAAAGTCTGTTACGTTTTTTGTGGGATGGTTTACTTATTTATTTATTTTCAAAGAGATGGGGTTTCCATATCCAGAGTAACTATAATAATAATTTAAAAAAAGAAAGAAAAAAAAAAGAGATGAGTTTTCGCCATGTTGCCGAGGCTGATCTTGAACTTCTGGGCTCAAGAGACCCACCTGCCTCAGCCTCCCAAAGTGCTGGGATTACAGGCGTGAGCCACCACACCCAACTTAAAAGTTTGTTATATATGAAATCACAAAGAAAATCACGGCACACCCAGGAAACTCACATGAGCCAAATTATGCTAATACAGCAAACTAGAAATGAGCAACCACCAAAATAAAACATGCTTCTGAATAACTTGAGTGAAGGGTAATCAGAACTGAAATTAGAAACAATTTAGAAGGAAGTGGCAAGAAGAACACTATATACCAGATGTGGCCGTAAAAATACTGAAGAGAAAAAGAGTGACTTCAGGTGAATTTATTAGAAATAAAGAGTGGGCCAGGTGCAGTGGCTCACTCCTGTAATACCAGCACTTTGGGAGGCTCTGGCGGGTGGCTAGCTTGAGCTCAGGAGTTGGAGATCAGCCTAGGCAACATGGTGAAATGTCCTTTCAACGAAAATTAGCTAGGCGTGGTGGTGCGCACCTGTAGTCCCAGCTACTGGCGTGGCTTAGGTGGGAGGATCGCCTGAACCCAGGAGGTCGAGGCTGCAGTGAGCTGTAATCATGCCACTGCACTCCAGCTTGGGCAACAGAGTGAGACCCTGTCTTAAAAAAAAAAAAAAGTGGAAGTAAAAAACATTCAGCTCATCAAGCTAGAAGGAAAATAATGAAAAAAGTACAGACACTAGAAGTAGAAGGATTTTTATTTTTTAAGACAGGATCTTGCTCTGTTGCCCAGACTAGAGTGCAGTGGCGCAGACAGCTCACCACAGCCTCTACTTCCTGGGCTCAAGTGATCCTCCCACCTCAGCCTCCGGAATAGCTGGGACTACAGGTGTGCACCACCACCTGGGCTAATGTTTTTATTTTCTGGAGATGGGATCTCATCTTGCTGCCCAGGCTGGTCTTGAATTCCTGGGCTCAAGCAGTCCTCCTGCCTGAGCTTCTCAAAGTGGAGCCCAGCTGAATATTCTTCTGTTAGTACATGTAGCTCAACCTTCTCTTTTCTGTACTGTTCTTATGATGACTGGATCATACAATTTCACACCTGGGGCACAGGCTCTTTGGTTAATGTTCTCTTGTGGGTCACATCACACTTGCCTTGATGCAGTCAAAAACTCACCGAGCACTCATCCTGACTGGGCCATTTGTAAGGTGACAGTTCTACCTGCCAGGCTGTTGTTGCTCCGAGGTGACTGGTTTGTGTTTCCAGGCCCTCATGAGCTGTGAGCTCCCTCATGGCTGCTGCCAGAAATCAAGGAGGAACTCGGTTCAGACTCCCGATTGCCCTGCAGTCACTCTTGGCAGGGCGGCTGTCTTGGGCCTGGCTCTGTGTCCTCAGTAGAGCCAGGCAGAGCCTCTCAGCAGAGGACAGTGAGGAGCTGGCCACTTAGAAAGGGTTTGTGTTTGCAGCAACAATTTGGGATCTGGTGGTGTTTTCATAAATGTCCTGTTATGTTTTGTTATATAGGTTTTTGTCTGATGAAAATAGCCTGGAGTATAAATACTACAAGCTGAAGTTGGCAGAAATGCAGCGGATGAACCACAACTTGCAAGAAGCCGACCAGAAGCCGACCTCGGCAGAGTGTGCAGTGCGGGCCATGCTGTATGCCCGGGCTGTTCGCAACCTCAAGAAGAAACTGCTCCCATGGCAGCGGCGGGGGCTCCTCCGTGCTCAAGGTCTCCGGGGCTGGAAGGCGAGGAGAGCGACCACTGGGACCCAGACCCTCCTATCCTCAGGCACCAGGCTGAAACACCACGGCCGGCAGGCTCCAGGCCTCTCGCAGGCAAAGCCATCCCTGCGAGACAGAAATGATGCTGCCAAGGATTGCCCTCCAGACCCAGCCAGACCCTCTCCTCAGGACCCCAGTGCAGAAGCCTCAGGCCCATCCCCCAAGCTAGCAGGAGTGGACATCTCTGCAGAACCTCAGACCTCTTCTCCTTGCCAATCTGCTGACAGTGGGTGTTCACTCCTGTCCCCCTTCTCTGGGCCCCAGTCTCAACTCTCCCATCTCCAGGGTCTCTCTAGAATTAGGGGCCCTGCAATCAGGGCCAAGCAGTGGGCAAAAGCTCCAGGGACCTGGCCAGGACAGGTGCACATGTCGGCACTTTCTCTCTTGCTTTCTCAAGAGAGCTGCATGCAAGTCCTGCAGCCCCGTTCTGCTCTTCTGAGAGCGGAGCTGGCACATGGTGCTGCCCCATGCCTCTGTTTCCCCGACTTCTGTCTCATGCCTCTGTGCTCCCTGACAGGGTCCTGTAGCTGGGGCCATGGGTGCTGCATTGCCTGAGCTTGGAGTCTCGTGTCCTACGACAGTCCTCAGGGCCGCCTTATTCTCATTCTGCCTCCTCATCCCCCAGGTCTCCACAGTCCCTGTTCTTGGGGTTCACTGACCTGCATCATTTCCTCTGAATCAACTAACTTCGCCCCTTGTTTCTTCTGTCACCTTCTCTCAGTACCACAGGCCTGCTCTCTGGCCAGTGCTTATTCAGCCCTGAGTGGGTATGAAGAGGGCAAACAATGTCCAGAACTGCTGTGTTCTCTTACTCTCTTTTTTTTTTGAGATAGTCTCACACTGTTGCCTGGGCTGGAGAACAGTGGCATGATCTCAGCTCACTGCAACCTCCACCTCCAGGTTCCAGTGATTCTCCTGCCTAAGCCTCCCGAGTAGCTGGGATTACAGCCGCCCGCCACCATGCCCAGCTGTTTTATTTATTTATTTATTTTTGAGACAGAGTCTTGCTCTATTGTCAGGCTGGAGTGCAGTGGCGTAATCTTGGCTCACTGCAACCTCCCACTCCCTGGTTCAAACGATTCTCCCACCTCAGCCTCCCAAGTACCTGGAATTATAGGCACATACCCCGATGCCCAGCTAATTTTTGTATTTTTAGTAGTGATGAGGTTTCACCATATTGGCCAGGATGGTCTCGATCTCCTGATCTCATGATCTGCCCATCTCGGCCTCCCAAAGTGCTGGGATTGCAGGTGTGAGCCACCCTGCCCAGCTAACTGCTGCATTCTCTAGGTGTTGCTGTGTCATGAGTCATTCCAAACTTTGGTTTAAAACAGGAGGCATCGGCCAGGCACAGTGGCTCACGCCTGTAACTCCAGCACTTTGGGAGGCTGAGGTGGGTGGATCAAGTCAGGAGTTCAAGATCAGCCTGGCCAACATGATGAAACCCCATCTCTCCTAAAAATACAAAAAAAAAAGTAGCCAGGTGTGGTGGCACATGCCTGTAGTTCCAGCTACTCAGGAGACTGAGGCAGGAAAATCGCTTGAATCTGGGAGGCGGAGGTTGCAGTGAGCTGAGATCCCACCACTGCACTCCAGTCTGGGTGACAGAGCAAGACTCTGTATCAAAAAAAACAAAAACAGGAGGCATATTGTTGTGAATCTGCCAGTGGCTGGGCCATCTGCTGAGCTAGCCCACACATCTGTCTGTGGTCAGCGGCACGTGTCCCAGCTGTCAGCTGAGATGATAGTATGGCTGGGCATGTGCCTGTCATCCCCTCAGCAGCCAGCCCATGTTTGTTCACCTGGCAATTGGGGTCAGGGCTCCAGGAGAGACAGTGGAGATACTTGAGTCCTCCAAGGCCCAGGCTTGGAACTGGCAACTGGCTTTTCCACCACATTCTATAGCCTGTGTGAGTCCCAGGACCAGTGCTGATTCAAGGTGGGGGGAGATACACAGAGTTTACTTCTTGGTGATAAGGAGTCTGCATATGGCGAAGGCCGAGGCTACAGGGAGGGAACACACAGGCCATCTTTATAATCAGCCTCCACAACCTTCAGTATTTTCATGGGGAGCAGCAGTTCAGGAGTGATGCCTGACAGATGCTTTATGTTTTGTAGTTGACATGAAGACATTGGAGACTGCAGAGAAACTGGCTAGATTTGTTGCTCAGGTGGGACCAGAGATCGAACAATTCAGCATAGAAAACAGCACCGATAACCCTGACCTGTGGTACGTACCCCCTGGGTCTCATCACACTCTTCTTTTTCAAAGACACAAGGTCTAAGTATGTTGCTCGGGCTGGATTCAAATTCTTGGGCTCAAGTGATCCTTTTGTTTCAGCCTCCAGAGTAGCTGGGACCACAGGTATGCTCCACTGCAACTGGCCATCACACCCTTTAGATTTGAGTGTGTTCACCCCACAAGCATGTGCTGAGAGTCAGCCCACAGCCTGGCTGACGCATTCCTACCATGGGAGTTATACCAGGAGTAAGTCATGACTTCATTTCAGCTGAGGCAGGGGCTTGAGGGAGAAAGATCTGTTCTGATCACCTGAGGTCAGGGGTGATCAACCTGACCAACATGGTAAAACCTTGTCTCTAATAAAAATACAAAAATTAGCTAGGCATGGTGGCGGGCACCTGTAATCCCAGCTGCTCAGGAGTCTAAGGCATGAGAATCGCTTGAACCTGGGAGGCAGAGGTTTCAGTGAGCTGAGATTGAGCCACTGTGCTCCAGCCTGGGCAACAGAGCGAGGATTCATCTCAAAAAAAAAAAAAAAAAAATTTTTTGTTCAGGGGACCTGCCTTCATCTGCTGCATCAGGAAAAGCCTCCCCAGGGGGACATTTAATCTGCATCCAAAGGCTAGATAGGAGTTGGCCAGGGGAGTAGGGAGAAGTGAGAATTTGCTGCTCACTGCGTGTAATGGTGATAGCACTACCACCACTGGACAGCAGGCACTTCTAAACAGGGATGATGTGGTGTGCTCGTGCTGGGAGCAGGTGCCTTTGCCCACTACATTCCTCAGACATGTAGAGCTCGGCTGAAAAGCACACATCCAGTAGGTGAGAAACCTGGGCTGGGAGCCAGCACTGTCCCTGGGACATTTCCCTAGGGTGATATGAACCGCCCCCTCCAGAGAGTGGTGGGAGGCACCCATCTCCCCATTACTGAGCCAGGACCCTACTGAGGGGGCTTTCGACTCCTGGTGCTGGTCCCAGCTTGCTAGACAGTCATGGCTTCATCGAGTAAAAAAACAGTTGAAAACGTGCATTTCTCAGAGCAGTTATGGGATTCAGTGGTGATGGAATGCACTCTTTCAACTTGACTGCATGAGCTGAGCCCTACTCCCCTCTGTAGCCTTGGCTTATAACTGGGTCCTGCACTGAGGTACCACCTGCCTTGTGGGACACTGACCACCTACAGATGGGAGGCCTGGGCAGAGTGGCCTTGGGGAGGCTGCTGGGTCCCACAGACCTTGGCGGGGTCAGGCCTGTCCACTGTGTGTGTGATCTCACCCTGGCAGGGTTGGATAAGGGGGACAGCTCAGTGCAGAGCAGCTGGGGGCATCTCATCAGTGTTTTTTTCTTTTTCTTTTTCTTTTTCTTTTTTTTTTCAATGAAAAGCAGAGTTAAAGGAGAACTTTGCATTAGCCTGGGTACTTGGGCTCTAGTACTTGTTGGGTTTTGGGTGCCTCCCCATCTGTGACAGCCTTTTCTGAGCAGTGTTCTTCAGAGTGCTCTGTCCTGTCCTTCCCCAGACGGAGAGCCCTGGATCCTGCACGATATTTGGCAGGGTGGTGGACACTATCCAGCCAAGCTTGTAAATGAGCCAAGATGACTTTGTGTTTCTTTTGCCTTTAGAAAAATTTTACTTCTGGCCGAGCATGGTGGCTAACACCTGTAATCCCAGCACTTTGGGAGGCCGAGGCAGGTGGATCACAAGGTCAGGAGTTTAAGACCAGCCTGACCAAGATGGTGAAACCCCATCTCTACTAAAACTACAAAAATTAGCTGGGCATGGTGGTGGCTGCCTGTAATCCAGCTACTCAGAGGCTGAGGCAGAGAATTGCTTGAACCCAAGAGGCAGAGGTTGCAGTGAGCCAGGATTGCGCCACTGCACTCCAGCCTGGGTGACAGTAAAAAAAAAAAAAAAAAAACACGCACACAAAAAATTTTACTTCTAATAAGCTCAAGTTCAATGAGTTAATTCATTTTTTGGGTGTGATTATAAGTTGTCTTACAATCAGATTTATTTGTTTATTTTTGAGATGGAATTTTACTCTGTGGTGCAGGCTGGAGTGAAGTGGTGTGATCTCAGCTCACTGCAACCTCCATCTCTCGGGTTCCAGCAAATCTCCTGCCTCAGACCTGCAAGTAGCTGGGATTACAGGTGTTGCCCTACTAATTTTTGTATTTTTACGAGAGATGGGGTTTTGTCATGTTGGCCAGGCTAGTCTCGAACTCCTGACCTCAGGTGATCTGCCTGCCTTGGCCTCCCAAAGTATGCTGATATGATAGGCACGAGCCACCATGTCCAGCCCAGATTCATTTGTTTCTGCTGATACTTAGCGGTGTGTGTATGTGTGTGCGTGGTATAGTGGCATTTGCCTGTGGTCGAAGCTACTTGGGTGGCTGAGGTAGAAAGATTTCTTGAGCCCCAGAGTTCAAGGCTGCAGTAAGCTGTGATCACACCACTGCACTCTAGCCTGGATGACAGAGTGAGACCCCGTCCCTAAAAATATATAATAATAAATAATTATAAAGCTGTCCCACTGTTCCAATACCATTCTTTGAAAGACCACCCCTTTTTTGCAGTAGTTTAAGAAGCCACCTTAATGGAATCCTGGGTTTCTGGTCTTTCTTTTTTTTTCTATTTTGAGATGGCGTTTTGCTCTTGTTACCCAGGCTGGAGTGCAATGACACGATCTCGGCTCACCTCAACCTCCATCTCTTGATGAATTGCCTTATAAGAGCCATTTTTCCTTTGGTGCCTTCAGGACTGTTTTAAGTTTCTCATACCAGCCACAGCTCCATAGCTGTGGTTACCAGACAAGGTGGCCACCAGACCCCTGAGGCATGGAGAGGCCTCATCTCCACCCCCATGTAGCTGGAATGCAGGACCCTGTGTGGAAAATGCTACAGGTGATGAGCCCTGCTCTGGGGGCTGCTCACAGCTCCATCTGCACATGTTCCGACAGTAACTGTGCAGCCTCTCCTGGCATCTCTCCATGCTTCTCATACCTACGAGTAACCAAAGTCTAAATGGGTACTTGGAGGCCGAGAGAGGCCAGTAAAGTAACCAGAAAGGGTGATGTGGGGCTCAGGCCAGATCTCTGTTCCAACATTTTCCCAGGCCCTGCATACCTTGTTCGTCCTCCTCTTCCCCTGGAGAGCAGTGAGGCCTCTCAAATTCTGGTTCCTTATTAAGTTACTAGTACTCCTCAAATTTTCTGTCATTGAGAGGCTGCACCGTCAAGCCATAGCTGCACAGAAAGAAGTCAGGTGATTCTTTCCCTTGTCCCACCTCCACCTTCCTTGGATAATCCCAGCAGTTTCAGCAAATAAAAATGTGGAGCAATTCCGTCTGGTTACCCAGTGTATTTCCTCTGTGCCCCAGGTTTCTACATGACCAAAATAGTTCTGCTTTCAAATTCTATCGAAAGAAAGTATTTGAACTATGTCCGTCAATTTGTTTCACATCGTCTCCGCACAACCTTCACACTGGTGGTCCTGACACCATGGGTTCTCAGGAGAGCCCAATGGACCTCATGGAAGGGGAAGGAGAGTTTGAAGGCGAGCCCCCTCCTCAGGGGGCTGAGCTGGAGAGCCTAGAGGTGATGCCTGAGGAGGAGGATGAGGACGACGACGAGGATGGCGGAGAGGAGGCCCCTGCTCCTGGAGGGGCGGGCAAGTCTGGGGGCAGCACCCCTGCTGACGGCCTTCCCAGCGAGGCTGCCGAGGATGACCTGGCTGGAGCACCTGCCCTGTCACAGGCCTCTGCAGGTACCTGCTTCCCCCGGAAGAGGATCAGCAGCAAGTCACTGAAGGTTGGCATGATTCCAGCTCCCAAGAGAGTGTGTCTCATCCAGGAGCCAAAAGGTGAGTGCCCGCCTGTTGGCACAGCTGCCTCCAGCACAGTTCTTGGTTGGTGGGCTGTGAGAGTTAGAGGAAACAGGTGGAGACATTTTAATCCAAAAGAGTTTTGTGCACCACTCTAAAATGTGAACCAAGACTCCTGTTTCCTGGTGGTCTGAAGGCATTGCTCTAAGGAGATTTCTCCTGGCTACCCTGTGGCTTCTGGCACTCTCTGTGCTGCTGGGCATTTACCTGATCGGATTCAGATCGGGGCATCCCTGACCATAGAGGGAATGGGTCTGGGTCATCTCAGCTGTTTTCCTGCCCTTGACCTTGTCTGCTGGGGGGCCTTCTGAGCCCCTGGAAGGCCCAGGGTGCTGATAACCTGCTTCGTGTCATGACAGTGAGATGGGGACACAGCAAGGCTGGTCCCAGGCAGTGGTCAGTAGGACTTGCCTTGGCTGTGGGAGGCCATCTCCTGCTCTCCTGTGGGGAGGTTCCAGGTTCTTGAGGTGTAATTTACCAGCAGTGAAACGCACCCTTTCAAGTGGACCATTTGAGTTTTATTGACTTTGCAGATGCGAGAACCCACCAGTACAGCGGAGCTGGAGGCTATTCCCAGAAAGGATCTCTCTTCCCATTGCAGTCCCCTGCCCCATTCGGCCCCAGAACCACTGACTATTTTCCCAGCCCCAGGTGTTCTGCCTTTCCGAGGCTGTCAGTACATGGAATTGCATCGCGTGTGGCCATTTGATGGGCAGGTCATGACCCAGGTGACTCCTGTGCCCCCCCCACCCATGCCCTCCAAGCTATCTCTCCACAGTCAGGCCTGGGCCGTGCTTCTCACAAGGAACTGCTGCTGCAAAACCTGTGTGTGAAGTTGTAGTGAATGGTGCCCTATTGTAGAACTGTGTTAGGCAGTCACCTGTGTGTTCTGCATCATTCAGATGGTCACATTTACAGGCAACAGTGGCCTTACAGTTTTTCCTGCTTTGAAACAGTCCTCATGTTTTGTGTTTGAAAACCTTAGTATTGCAGTGAAATGCTAACCATTCTACTATACTCCTTACCATCCTTCAAAACTTCTCATGGGGCTGGGCACGGTGGCTCATGCCTGTAATGCCAGCTTTGGGAGGCTGAGGCAGGAGGATCGCTTGAGCTCAGGAGTTTGAGACCAGCCTGGGCAAGATGACCAGACCTGGTCTTTACAAGGAAAAAAAAATTAATATAAAAAGATAAAATGAAGTAAATAACTAAACTTGTCACGGATGGCAGGTAATGTATCAGAGTGCTTGTCATGTATGTTCTTCTTGGGGGAAAGTGGAGTTCTTTATTTCTGTTTTAGAAGCTCTCAGTTCTTTGGGTAGTTGATGAGATAAAACCAGACTTGCTAATCTCCCTTTCATAAAAAATAAAATGATGTGATTTGGTCCTCTATGTGAGAAGCATGGATGTTTTTTACTAGAAAGTTTTAGGTAGACTTTAATTCTTTACCAGGATTAGCTGCAGATAAACCAGAAAGGCTTAGCATCACAAATAGTTTGTTTGTTGAAGCAAAACATATTTCAGGAGTCATGGAGAATAATCCATGTATTGGATCCTTTGTTATAAATGTGGGGACTCTTAGGTTTGAATAGACTTTCCTAAAGTGAGGCACCCCTCAGTGAGCCCTTCACTATGGCCCAAGCTGCCTACCCCAGGCGTGTCCTGCCCCTGCTCACGCTGGGGGTCATATGTGTTCATTTCTGAGAGAAGCTAGAGCTCAGCTACTGCCATGCAGGGCCGAAGACACCTTCTGTTATCAGGGAACTGTCAGCCAAAATAGACCGCAAGACCTTCAGTCTCTAAGTAATTTAGGGAAAGCAGGTGTATGTGTATGTGTCTCTTCCTTTTGTCTTCTAGTCCATGAACCAGTTCGAATTGCCTATGACAGGCCTCGGGGTCGTCCCATGTCTAAAAAGAAGGTGAGCTTAATCATTTGTAGTCCTCACTCAAAGTGTAGTTGGTTAGAATTTGTTGGAGTTCTAAAGGATGCTGCAGTTTGTGATTAAGCTGTGTTCACATTTCAAACTGAGGTATTAATATGTAAAACACAACAGAGACTTGTCTTGTGGGAGGACTTTTTTGTTTTTTAGATAGAGTCTCGCTCTGTCACCCAGGCTGGAGTGCAGTAGCATGATCTTGGCTCACCACAACCTTCGCCTCCCGGGTTCAAGCAGTTCTCCTGCCTCAGCCTCCCAAGGAGCTGGGACTACAGAAGCATGCCACCACGCTCGGCTAATTTTTTGTATTTTTAGTAGAGACAGGGTTTCACCACGTTAGCCAGGATGGTCTCCATCTCCTGGCCTCCTGATCCACCCACCTCAGCCTCACAAAGTGCTGGGATTACAGGCATGAGCCACCGTGCATGGTAGGACTTTGAACAACTGTTTTGCCTTTGTCCAAAGGATAGACTAGTGATTCACCTGCGTAATGGATAGGTGAAATCCCTGTAATGGATGCAGTGGGATTTGAGAGATAAATGAGATAATGTCTTGGCCTATAAGAAGTTCAAGCTAAGGCCGACTGGGTGGCTCACACCTGTGATCCCAGCAGTTTGGGAGGCCGAAGCAGGCAGATCACTTGAGCCCGAGAGTTTAAGACCAGCCTGGGCAAGAGGCAAAACCCTGTCTCTGCAAAAGAAAAAATAGAAAAATTAGTTGGACATGGTGGCACATGCCTGTAGTCCCAGCTGCTCTGGAGGCTGAGGTGGGACGATCACTTGGGCCTGAGAGATTGAGGCTGCAGTGAACTGATTGGACCATTGCACCCCAGCTTGGGCGACAGAATGAGACCCTGTCTCAAAAAAAAAAAGTTCAAGTTTTCCAGGCACGCTGATTCATGCCTGTAATCCCAGTGCTTTGGGAGACCAAGACAGGGGATCACTTGAGCCCAGGAGTTTGAGGCCAGCCTGGGCAACATAGTGAGACCTATGTTTCCTCCTGGTCTCCTTAAAAAATAAAACATAAAAAATTACAGGCATGAAGGTTCATGCCTGTAATCCTGGCACTTTGAGAGGCCGAGGTGGGTGGATATCTGAGGTTAAGAGTTCAGGACCAGCCTGGACAACATGGGGAAGGAAACCCTATCTCTACTAAAAATACGAAAATAGCCAGGCATGGTGACATGTGCCTGTAATCCCAGCTACTCTGGAGGCTGAGGTAGGAGAATCACTTGAACCCAAGTGATTCAGAGATCGCACTACTTCACTCCAACCTGAGTGAAAGAGTGGAACTTCATCTTGAAAAAAAAAGTTCAAGCTTAGTCGACTGGAAGTGTGAAGAGAGTGCGCTAATCTGCTAGTAAGCAGAGCGTGGTGTGTGCTGTCAGCCCGTCCTGTGTGTCAGGCCCTGACTGTCCACCTGGGGGCAGCAGCGAGCAAGGCCAACAGCGAAACAGACGGACGAGGCAGTCCTGGGGGTGCTGTGGGCAAAGAGACGCAGGTCACAGAGAGGGAGCATAAGGTAGCATCGAGTGGACGCCACTGAAATGGCAAAGCCAAGGGAGATCTCTCTGGCAGGTGACGTTGGCACAGGTCTGGAGGAGCTGAGGAGAAACAATATAGAGATCTGGGAAGGGCAGTGCCTCAGCCAAGGGCTGGTGCAGCAAGAGGCCTTGTGGCAGGAGTGGAATCGGGGTCACACGGGACCTCGACAGATGTTAACGCTATGGCCCTTTCTCAAGGAAGGGAAGGTCCCTCCAGGACCTGTGGTGGACGTGGCCACTAGGGTAGAGAGCAGCCTGTGGGCGGGGACCAGGAGGAGGTTCAAACTAAAGACAGTTGGACCAGGGCATGAGGAGCAACAAGAATGGGTGAAGGTGGAGTGGGTGACACCTGCTTGTGGACTGGGTGTGCAAAAGCCAGGAGTCCAGGTGACCCCAGGGTAGTCAGCTTGGGCAGCATTCACTCACCTGGTGGCAGGTTATGGGAGTGGGGCAGGTACACTGCAGGGGACTGGGGGGACACAGTGCTGGGGGGCAGGCAAGGTCACCTGGGACACACGTCGAGAGACTTCACCAATCCTTTGTGGTCAGGGAGGAGGGCGGAGAGCCTGGCGAGGTCACCTGCTGGTGTCAGGCAGTGCCATGTGCTTCAGACCCCTTCTGAGTGCTCTAGGTCAGTCTGACCCTGATTATGGCAGGAAGGAGGGACCTTCCGGAGTCCAGAGCTCATGATCCTGACTGGTGTGCCAAATTTTAGGCTGAGCTGACATCTGGTGCCCCTTTGTGTAGCATGGATGAGGGCACGGCCAGGTGAGAGCACAGCAGGGCCTTGGCATCAGGCACAGCTGTACTCTAGCTCAGCCCTGCCACCAAGTAGTTTTGTAACTTTGGCATGTAACCCCTGTGGGTTTGTCTGTAAAATGGGTTGGCCACACCTACCCAGCAGGTAGGAGGTACGGTGAGGATTAAACTTAAGGCAGTTCCTAGCGGGTGTCCTACACATGCTGCTATCTCCCTGGGCTCTGCACCTGTCCTCCTTCCTGCCAGTGGCTGGAGGTGGAAGGGAGGCTGTGGTGGCTGCACCTCTCCTCTGCACACCTCTGCCTTGCCCAGAGGGCTCGGCTTTCCTCCAGCTGTCCAGGAAACCCACATCATGATTGTTAAACACAGATTTGAACATTCTCGAAGAAACTTCCAGGCTGAGCCAACCCCTCTTCCTCCCGCTGCACCTCCAAGCAGCCTTCCTGAAAGGGAAAGAAGTACAGACCTCCCATTTGGGGACCTCCGTGCCCTGCCATGACCAGCCTTTCCCCTGCCTTCCCTACCCTTCATCCAGGGCCCAGGCCATGCACAGCTCCCAGGAGGGCCCGACAGATGCCCTGTTTCTCATCTCAGCTGGTGGGTTCTGTCTCCTCTTTTCCAGGCCACTTTCTCATGGCAAGGGGGGCCCAGTGTAGCAGGTCCTGCTTGCAGAGGTGTCTCTGTACTGCTTGTGCTCCTCTTCCTGCCCCAGCCCATAGCATAGCTCCTCCCTTCATGCCTCCCCTCAACTGCCCTGCAGAGAAACTTCTACCCACACCGCCTCACCAAGACCACCTCATGCTAGCATGTAGGGACTGCCTGCATCCAGTAACTCACGCTCACACACACACAAGGTACACTCATATGCACATATATGTGCACACACACATGCATACACACACACAGCTACTTTATATAATACCTTCAGAGGTGCCTCTGAAGAGAACAAAGGGAATTTCCCTCCCCCTCTGAAGGTCCGAGTCTAAGCTTGTTGAAACGAATTGACAATAGGCACATTAACAGGATAAAAAAAGGTATACAGTCCTGGTGTGGTGGCTCACACCTGTAATCCTGGGACTTTGGAAGGCAGAGGCAGGAGGATCACTTGAGCCCGGAAGTTCAAGACTGCAGTGAGCCATGATGGAGCCACAGCACCCCAGCCTGGGTGACAGAGCAAGACCCGTCTCAAAAAAAAAAAAAAGTTATACATATTTATTCATGTGCATAAGCACAGGAGCCATATAAAACATTATGAAAACTCAAAGAAGGGCCAGGTGGTTGAAGCTGATAGCTCCTCATAGGGGAGAGGGCGGTTGGGAGCCTGTAGGTGACTTTAGAGGGGAAGCCGATGATTTTAGGAGAGATGGATGGAGGCAGGCATCATCTTGTGAATGACTCTCATTGAGAATTGAATGGGACTAGAGAAGAGCCGGTGGTATGGGCTCTGGGGGTGGTGTTTAATGTTCCGTCTCTTCCTGTGTGTTGGGAGTTTTCAACTCTGGTTAATGACATATCAGGGAAGGGATCCAAGGCCCTTGTGTTCTCTTTGGCAGGTCCAGTTTCTAGGTAGATAGGGAACTGCAAGAGAACAGCTTCCTCCTGTGCTTTGGAAGGGACGGAGACGAAGGAGGTCAGAGGGGCCCTGAGGCTGCCGCTTTAGTACCACATGTCAGAGTGCCATATTTCGGGGTATCAGTTTCTGACCCCCTACATCTTGCTGCATGTCGAGCTCTCAGCACCTTTCCAGGTTGTTTTGTCCCTTTCTAGGGTGAGAACACTGAGGCCGCAGGAGCTCCAGGGACCCAGGCCTTCCTCACAGGAGCACTTGCTCCCTCCTCCATCCCTCCCGACATGAGGCCCTGCGCCCTCCCTTCTCCCTTTCCTCTCCCATCCGCTGGCTCCCCCAGGCTCAGCCTTTTCTGCCTTGTCTCCAAGCTCCTTTGTCTCTGGCGTGCCTCCTCCATGTACCCCTGGCTTTAGGGAAGCTGATTGCTGGGCACCTCAGTGCAGATGGCAAGAGGGAGATTTGTCTTTTGGTCGAATTGTACCTCATGAGGCCTGCGTGACATAATGGGGCAGGTCGCTAAGCCAGTGAGGGCTGGCTGCCCAAGGACCTGAGCTCACAGCACTCAGCACGCCCTTCCCCTGCTTCCCATGCCCAGGGTCATCTAATCCTCTACCAGCCTCTCCCACCTGTCCCCTGCTCAGGCCCCAGCACCAGCCACTTTGATCTTCACCTTTCTCCCTTCCTCTCAAGAGCACATGAGCCCTCGCAGCCTCCCCAGGTAGTTCAGTAAATGCTGTAAAGAAATAAATCAGCCAGATGAAGTGGCTCACGCTTGTAATCACAGCACTTTGGGAGGCTGAGATGGGCAGATAAGTCAAGGCCAGGAGTTCGGGACCAACCTGGCCAACATAGTAAAGTGCCATATTATGGGGTATCAGTTTCTGACCCCTTACATCTTGCTGCATGTCAAGCTGTCAGCATCTCTCCATGTTGTTTTGTCCCTTTTTGTCCCTTTCTAAGGTGAGAACACTGAGGCCCCAGGAGCTCCAGGGCCCCAGGCTTCCTCATGGGAGCACTTGCTCCCTGCTCCCTCCCTCCCTCCCTCCCTCTGGCTAAAAATACAAAAATTAGCCAGGCATGGTGGCGCATGCCTGTAACCCCAGCTACCGAGGAGGCTGAGGCAGAAGAATTTCTTGAACCCAGGAGGTGGAGGTTACAGTGAGCCGAGATTGTACCACTGCATTCCAGCCTGGGCAACAGAGCGAGACTCCATCTTTAAAAAAAAAAAATCGCCAGGCGTGGTGGCTCACACCTGTAATCCCAGCACTTTGGGAGGCTGAGGCAGGCAGATCACGAGGTCAGGAGTTCAAGACCAGCCTGACCAACATGGTAAAACCCGGTCTCTACTAAAAATACAAAAATTAGCCGGGCATAGTAGTGGGCGCCTGTCATCCCAGCTACTCAGGAGGCCTGAGGCAGGAGAATTGCTTGAACCCAGGAGGCGGAGGTTGCAGTGAGCTGAGATAGCGCCACTGCACTCCAGCCTGGGCGACAGAGTGAGACTCTGTCTCAAAAAAAAAGAAAAATCAAAAGCTGGGTGGAGTGGCACATCTGTAGTTTCAGCTGATGGGGAGGCTGAGGTGGGAGGATGACTTAAAGCCAGGAATTTGAGACCAGCCTGGGCAATATAACAAGACTCTATATTTAAAAAACAAAAACAACACACACACACACACACACACACACACACACACACACACACCAGTGTCATGAATATTCAGAATATTCATGAATGAATAGCAATTCCTTCTGCTAGAGCCCTGCAGGCTCCTCCTCCAGAGGCCCCAGGCCCTATCTGTCCCCAGAGCTCCATCTCATGGCCCAGAGAGTTCTGCACTTCCCAACTACCCACAGGACCCATCACAGCTGTACCAGCTCTCAGTGAGATCTGCTATGTGCTAGACATAGACCCCAGTGTCCAGGAAGGACCCACTCCCTAGGACAGAAAGACAAGGAAGGCAGCCAGGGAGTGAATGAAGCACTGGGGGAGGGGTGTGTTGGGAGGATGCAGGGAGGGCTCCGCCAGCCAGTTATCACCCACAGCCTGGCCCCCATCCTGCCTTCAGGCCTGTGCCCTGGTGTCCCCCACCCTTCCCTGGGCTGCACTGTGGTCATCACAGGGCCACCCTTCTTTATCCAGGGCTCTGCTGAGGTCCTTCCTGTTGACTTCTTGACTCTGGGACCTGCCATTCCCTTATGCAGTTTTCCTCCCAGTCTTGGAACTGGGGTTATAGTGCTGGCTGAGAGGCAGCACTGACCTCAGGCCAGTGACCTGTGACTTAGAAGACACATGCCACCCAGGAATGTTGCAGAGGAATGGGAGAGGGACTGGAGGTTGAGCCTGAGCATCTGGGGAGTCAGGAGGGCATTTCGGGGTGGGGGTTCCCTCAATCCAGGCACTTCCCTGCGGCCCACATGCCTGGGCTCTTCTCTCTCCTCAGAAACCCAAGGACTTGGACTTCGCCCAGCAGAAGCTGACCGATAAGAACCTGGGCTTCCAGATGCTGCAGAAGATGGGCTGGAAGGAGGGCCATGGCCTGGGCTCCCTTGGAAAGGGCATCCGGGAGCCCGTCAGCGTGTATGCAGAGGCAGCCAGCCTGGGCGGGCGGGGGCGGGTCTCAGTCCTTTGACCTGCAGCCTGATTCTTGGCTCCCCTCGTGTCCAAGATGGCTTAAAGCTGGCAGTTGGTTTTTGTTTTTTAAACAAAAGGCATCTTCAGATGAGAAGCTGATTATTTACATATGCAGGTGTTTACAGGGCTCCTTTCTGCCCTGGTGTAGATTTTTTATCCAGCTTGTTGGCCCTGGTCATTTTGGCCACATTTGTTACCATCATCAAAGCTAAGTGGTATTTCTGTGTAGTTTCAGCCTGGAACCACTTTCCCTTTCCCGGGAACCCATAGGCGGGTCAGCCAGGGTCCCGAACACAGGCCCAGAGTTTATTAAAGCCCGATCGTAACATCCAGCAGGCATTTCATTTAATATCGAGCTTAGCCCCTGCTGGGTAAGGCATTCCGAGCTAACCAGGGCCCTCTGGGCACCCCTCAAAAGCCAGCTCTTCTTCGAGGGTGAGTACTCCTTGTTTCCACTGTGAGTCGTGTCTTGATTTTCCCTTTGATGTCTCAGTGTGTGTCCCAAACACCTGCATCTCATGGACTATTTGTGCCCATGCCCAGTCCCTGGTGTGCCAGGCCCTGGACTCAGGTGCACAACTGACTCTCTTTTTCACTCCCTAGGGGAACCCCCTCAGAAGGGGAAGGGTTGGGTGCTGAAGGGCAGGAGCACAAAGAAGACACATTCGATGTGTTCCGACAGAGGATGATGCAGATGTACCGACACAAGCGGGCCAACAAATAGGTACGTGCACGGGCCAGCCTAAGGCCCTCGCCCTCGCTGGTGTGCTGCTATGCGTTCAGACTTCCCCACAGAGTTGATGTTCCCTGCTCCCCAAACAATGCCACACACACAAAAATCACAAAATTCCGTGAGGGAAGCGAAAGGATCTCTGGATGCGGATATGCCCCATTCTTACCTTCCAGGTTTGCTGAAGGAACAAACCTCACGCTGGCCAAGGGCAGCTGCACGTGGCCTGCCTGGCCTCCCGGCTCTGAGCCCCTCGAGGCCCCTGGGCCAGGCTCCGTGGATGTGCGCGTGGACACAGGCCATGCCTGTCTCCTCTCTTGCTCAAGTTTTCTCTCACAGATGACGGCCGCCTGCCACATAACATGACCAGCAAACATACTGTTCCTAGTCCAGAGTGCCTTGCCGTCGTGCAAGTGGAAGGGCGACCGTGACAGCTGCTGCCAAGAGGATGGCAGTTGGCTCTGTCCCTTTGTGAGGGTCTTCAAATCCTTTTCCTTCAGGGCCTCAGGCCTGGAAATATCCTCATCTTTCTACTTTTTTTTTTTTTTAGTTGCCCCTCTCACCTAATTTCCAACTCAGTTTTGAACAAAATCGTTCTTTTCCTGAATAGATCAAAACCACTGATGAGAAAGATAAGCCCTGAAGCAGCAATTGCCCTTAAAACAGCATCACTGCCCTGGATCGGCCTGGAGCCAGTGCCCAAGTACGGTTTGGTGTGTACATGACAACAGACGTCTCTGCAGTCTCTGGGGCGGAGGCTTCGCTGGCTTTTCTTTCTCTCAAAGAAAAAAACATGCACCATTTTCAATGTGCTTTTGCCTCTCCTCTCTCTTCACATGCTTTTAGCAGCAAGTCCCCTCCAAATCTGTCTTGGTTCCCCTTCAGAAGGTGGCACTTGCCCCCAAAAGGCACCTCAGCGTGTGAGTGCTGAGGAACCAGCTCCTCTGGCTGGTTTTCCAGTTGAACGGGCCATTGCTCTCCAGAAGTGCTCTGTTAGCAAACGTGATGTGGAAACGATCACAGATGGTGTTTTCTCATTATTCTCCAGAATTTATACGGGGGAGACAAATCGGTAATTATCAAGTCTGCACTCGGGTACCAAAGCTCTGAAGCTCTCTCAACAGTTGCCATACTTGATTTGATGAATGTATTATTCATGGTGTCTCTTCTCTTCAGTGCATCTTGAGAGACTTAATGAAATTTTAGCAACAGTATAGAATAGCTATCTCGGGTGGGGAGTAATCGTTAAACCGATGAAATTGGCCCCAGATTTACGGCGTCTCTTTAGAATCCACAGTGTAAGCAAACCACAGTTAGAAAGGGGTAGGGGTTGTAAGCCCTCCGAGACTGCACTTTTCGCACGTGTGGCTTCATCAAGTGCTGTCTTATTACAGCCTTTGTAAGGAGAGGCAGGCTCCTCCTGGGGTGGGCTCTGCAGCTGCTTTATTTCCAGGCGTGTGATCGCTGCTGCTCTCCAGATTCTCCCGCACTCCACTGCCTGTAACTACTCAATTCTCCACTTGTTCTTCCTCGTAAAGCAGCAGCATTGAAGTTTTAAGTACAGGCAAAAATCTGGAAAACTTAGGATCCTCCTGACACCCCAGGATTAGGGAACACAGCAATGGCTAGGGCATCAGCCACAGAATTGAGTGGGAAATGCCACTTGTATTGGCTGTAAAAAATCCTGGCTTTGGCCGGGCACAGTGGCACAAGCCTGTAATCGCAGCACTTTGAGTGGCCAAGGCAGGCGGATCACCCGAGGTCAGGGGTTCAAGATCAGCCTGGCCAACATGGTGAAACCCTGTCTCTACTAAATAAACAAAAAATTAGCCCGGCGTGGTGGTGCGCACCTGTAACCTCAGCTACTCAGGAGACTGAGGCAGGAGAATCACTTGAACCCGGGAGGCAGAGGTTGCAGTGAGCCGAGATCATGCCATTGCACTCCAGCCTGGGCAACAGGAGTGAAACCCCATCTCAAAAAAAGAAAAAAGAAATCCTGGCTTTCTTTAAGCCACAGACCTCCTAGGCTATGGTCCCAGATCCTTGTCTGCCTGGTCCCTGTCACCTTGCAGTGCCACCACCCCCGGGGGCTCTGCTTGCTTCTGTAGCTTTGGCAACTGGCAGGTGTTTACGGCAGTATAGATGCCAGCGTGGAGGATGGGGCTTGGGTTTGTAACCCAGCTCTTGAACAAACCAGCCTGTGAGGGCCTAGAGTGAAGCTGGTCCTGGGGAACCACAGGTACAGGGGTTCATCTTCTCCTTTCTTTCCTGGCTCCTCCGACAGCTTCCATGTTGGCCGCGGGTCAGGTGAATGGATAGAGCTCTGAGAGGGGCTCAGCTCATTGGCGCACACACCCGCAGCGTGGATCAAGTGCTCTCTCTCCAACATTGCTCTGACCATTCCATGTGCTTTGTCCTAGCATGTTCATTCTTCTTTCTCCACTTCATTTTACTAAAAAGTTAAATGCTTTAGGAATTTGTGGTGTGTGGGCACTGAGCCCCACCGCCTCCTGCTGCTCCTCCAAGTTTGAGCTGAGATGGTTCTGTGAGCCCTCAGCAGGAGTCAAAGGGCATACCTCCTTCAGCTTAGACAGTCCCCTACACTCCCAGAAGATGCCTCTCCTGTGGATTCAGCGTTGGGGCAGTGAAGGTGTCGGGGGGCAGTGAAGGTGTCGGGAGCCAGCAGAGCATGGTGCGTGCTGCCAGCTGCCGGCCGGCTGGGATGGAGATGCCACTGGCCCTCCATGTCCCCAGCCCCTCCCTCTCCACCGAGGCTGCCCTTGCTCTCTGCAGGATCCTCGTGTCGTGTGTGATGTGTGGTAGCACAGCCGGGTCAGAGTCACAGTGTGTTTTCTGTCGTTCTAGTTCCAGGGTCGCCCCAAGAGGACGACAGGCGTCCGGAAGTGCTCTCTCGCCACTCTGGGTGCTTACTGTCTCTGGCTTGTTTCCATCACTGGGAATCACTTAGACAAGTGTAGTGTTTTTGGTCCTTGATAAAGCCTAGAAGACATTTGTGATGTTACAAAATGGAAGTTTTCTTTTGTTTTTGTTTTTTAAGATCTAAGAAATTGTGAATGTTGTTAATCATTTAGATGTTGCAATAAATGTAGAGGAAATGCAGTGTTGCCGGGGTGTCCATGGGTGTGTTTTTAAGATCGTCACCAGGGCACACAAATGGGAGTGCAGTGTAGAACCAGGCGACAGCTGCCTCCCGGGACATGCCCTCCGCGGTGTGCTGCTCCTCCCTCGGGCACCCCCTGACTGGCTCACCCACCTGGGGACCTTGTGTCACTGTCACCAGGGAAGCCTGGAAGATTCCAGAGAGCAGGAAGTGACCAAGCACTGGAGGGAGGGTGATTCCCCTTCTGGAGAGGCTGGGGAGGGTAAGCAGTGCCACCGAGTACAGAAGCTGCCTTTGAGGGGTGTCAGGGAAGTGGGAGCCCTGCTCCTCCCGCCCACGACTCACCTGTCCCCCCAGGGCTTTGCTCCATGATTCCCAGGGCGAGGGTTCCAGCTGCCATGGTAAAACCTGGGCCCCCTCTGACTGAGGAGCTGCCTCTAATCTTCACACTCCCTGCCGCCCCGAGGTGCTGCCAGCCCGCCCATGGTTCCTCTACCAACAGCCCTCGGCCCTCCAGGTGAGGAGGGAGTGCAGAGTACATCAGGGACCAGGCCAGCACTTGCAGGGGCCTCCGCCTGACCAGGGGGAGGAGGGGGGGCCAGATGCTGTGCCCAGGGCAGGCAATGCTCGTGTAGACTGTCCTGGTCGGCAGCTTAGCGGGAGCCTCGAGACAGCCCTGAGGATGCTGCGGCAGGACTCCCAGGGGAAGCCACTGTCAGCCAGGACTGTTACCCTGCCTTCACCTTAGCCATACCTCACCACTAGCTTCAGTGGCACTTCCGGAGAAAGGCCGGAGCCTGCAGGGGGTGAGCAACTGCCAGGAATCCTCTTTAGGAGTGGAACCCCCCCTTCCCCTAGCTCCTCTTAATAACACCCTGAGGCCAGTCAGAGTGGCTTAGGAGGATAGGATGAGGGGTGGTCTCCAGCCCAGGATGCCTGTCCTGGCATTGACCCGAGGCAGGTCACTTGATCTCAGGCCTCAGTTTCCCCTCTGCAGACAGGGAATGATCTCATTTGGAAGGTAAAATTTCCCCTGCTGCCTTGTACTAGGTTGGTACAAAAGTAGTGGCAAAACCCCCAATTACTTTTGCACCAATCTAGTAATATAGGACTCACTGGAACCTCAAGATGCCTCTCCTGGCCTTTCTCCTCCCTGGGACAAGATGGGCAGAGGGTGTTGCCAAGAAGCAAGGTGTGGCTTCAATGCAGGTCTTTGCTGTGCCCATGTACAGATGTGCACGCATGCCTGTTCAAGCAGCACAGGAGGGCGTTTTCCTTGTAAAAGATGGCAGACTGGGTGAAATGGCTCATGCCTGTAATCCCAGTGCTTTGGGAGGCCAAGGCGGGTAGATCACCTGAGTTCAGGAGCTTGAGATCAGTCTGGCCAACATGGTAAAACCCTGTCTCTACTAAAAATACAAAAACTTAGCTGGGCGTGGTGACGCATGTCTGTAGTCCCAGCTACTCAGGAGGCTGAGGCAGGAGAATCGTTTGAACCTGGGAGACAGAGGTTGCAGTGAGCTGAGATCGCGCCATTGCACTCCAGCCTGGTGACAGAGCAAGACTCTGTCTAAAAGAAAAAAAGATGAAAAAGCAAATCCAGATATATGCAGAATGAAGCACAGAGGCTTCCTCCTCCCTTGAGCCAAAACAAATGGCAAGACACACGAAGGGTGCCACTTGGAGACTGCCTTCCTCTTCCCACAGGTGGTCTCGGCAGTCTCCACGGCCCTGGGAAAAGAGCAGGTGTTGAGTTGGCTTCAGAGGATACTCTGCATGTAGACGATCATAGGCACAATCATGATTCAGGTAGAACCCTTAAAATGCAAATTATACCTCAAGTTCTATTCTGCTCCCTGGTTGTTGTTGTTTTTTTTTCCACTTAAAAAATTTCCGAATCCGTGCGTGGTAGTGCATGCTTGTAATCCCAGCTACTAGAGAAGCTGAGGTGGGAGGATCGCTTGAACCCAGGATTGGAGGCTGCAGCGAGTTGAGATTGCACCACAGTACTCCATCCTGAGCAACCCTGTATCTAAAAATACAAACCTGAAATAAACTTACATACACACATGTATACATATGATGGACTGTCATTCAGCTAACAGGTTCTCACCCCCAGCCATTTGGGTTTTTGGCCCCTACCTCCTAGAAGAGGCTGCTTTGTGGATGAAGTCCAGGAAATAGCATTTATGAGACCAGAGGGTCCGAGGGTCTCCTGATCTTGCTGCCTCCCTCCACACAGTTCTTGTGCCATCTAACTTTGGGGTGACCCTACTGATGCCCCAATTCCCTAGCTTCCCTGCCTCTCGGAGACAGTGGGGGCTGTGGTTCCTGCAGGTGTCTCCGGCAAGCACTGGCCTTTAGGGTGGACTCCACTGCCAGCCTCACTCCCAACCCCTGACCCCTTGGGATATTGACCTGACTGCTGACCCTCCACCTCCGCCACACCCCACAACTCTGTGCCTGTCAGCCCCACCCTGTCCAGGAGCCTGTGCTGGTTTGGGGTCACTGTGTTCCCTAAGGGGCCCTGCCAGGCCTCTATCTCCCCTCTATCCACACTGTCCCAATGCCCATCCACAGTGGAGGGTGGTGTCTTGAGGGCCAGATATGTGCCAGCAACCGGGACACTATCACTGACCCTCTCCCCCCAGGTGGTCAAGCAGTGGGACCCTCCACACCTCCATTTTCTCCAGTGAAATGCAGCCACCAGCTTGGAGGGTTAAATACACACAGTTACCCAGGACCTCTCTTAGAGGGCTCAGAGGGACTGGTCTTGTTATTGACTGATCCTTTCACATCCCACCCTCTTGGGCCTCAGTCTTCCCTCGTGAGGATCTCCAAATCCCAATATCCCCTGTCCACCCCTCCCTGGCCAGCCTGAGAGGGGGGCTGGCCCCCAAACTCTATCACATTCCACAGAAGAGCCGACCAGGGGAAGAGGGGTAAGTTGTCATGAAGTCCCCCCACCCCCATATGTTGGGGGATTAAGGGCTGGGCAGAGGTAGAAGATGGGGATAGTTAATCGATGCTGGGGCTACAGCCTGGGCAGCATAGCAAGACCCCACCTATACAAAAAGAAATGTTTTCATTAGCAGGGCATGATAGTCCCACCTATAGTCCCAGCTGCTCGAGAGGCTGAGGTTGGAGGATTGCTTGAGCCAAGGAGTTAGAGGCTGCAGTGAGCTCTGATTTCACCATTGCATTCCAGCCTGGACGACAGAGCAAGACCCTGTCTACAACCCCCAACACACACAAGAGAATTAAAGTAGCTCACAAAATGTCAACCTCCAGGCCCACAGCACAGACCATATACTAAGATAAATCTGATCATTGGCCTTTCTGGACTCCAATGTCCTCATCCAGGGAGGGCCAGCCCATTTCCCAGTTGGGAAACTGATGCCTGGAATAGTCTGACTCCAGAGCTTGAATACTAACATCAGTATCCGGATTTCCAGTTGGTTTCATCTGATTTAGAAGCTCCCTACATACACACACTTGCGTCCACATGGACACACCTTGTGTGCCCACAAGCACATAGATATACACAGAGACACATGCACACACGTGCACACACACATGCACAGGTCCCACAAAGCCCAGGCTCATGGCCCTGAGAACTTGAACGCTCAGGAATTGTGGCTCCGTAATGACTGGCATGGTCCACTTCCTTCACTCCCCAGGAGGGGGACCTCACGAGCTGAGCTTTTTGTGGCTGGACTTCTCTCCAGCGATTTCTCAAGTTGGACCCACAGGAGCACCATCTCCCAGTTCCCACAGTTGGTGGCCAGGTGTGAAAAGGGGAGCCTGAGCCTTGAGATTTAAGATTCCACGCCTTCATGACTTGCTTTTGCCAGGGGCAAAGCAAACCTTAAGAATTTGAGGCCAGGAGTGGTGGCTCACGCCTGTAATTTCAGCACTTTGGGAGGCCGAGGCGGGCAGATCACCTGAAGTCAGGAGTTCGAGACCAGCCTGGCCAAGATGGTGAAACCCTGTCTCTACTAAAAATACAAAAATTAGCTGGGCGTGGTGGCACGCGCCTGTAGTCCCAGCTTCTCAGGAGGCTGAGGCGGGAGAATTGCTTGAACCCAGGAAGTGGAGGTTGC
>PVKP010031492.1:0-26928 GCA_004027715.1 Plecturocebus donacophilus | reverse complement strand
TAATATTTAACATCCTTAAAGAAAAAAACTTTCAACCCAGAATCACATATCCAGCCAAACTAAGTTTTACAAGCCAAGGAAAAATAAAATTTTTTGCGAACAAGCAAGAACTCAGAGACTTCATTACCACCAGGCCTGTTTTGCAACAACTTCTGAAAGAAGCACTGTATACAGAAACGAACAACCAGCATCAGTTATCTTAAAAACTTATCAAAAAGTAAAGAATATTACAACAACGAAGAATTTACATCAACTAATGGGCAAACAGCTAGTTAGCCTTAAATAACAGTATTAAATTCACATATATCAATATTAAGCCTAAACTTAAAGGGATTAAATGCCCCAATCAAAACATACAGTTAGACAAACTGAATAAAAAGTTAAAACCCATCGGTATGCTGTATTCAGACCTTTCTTATAGGCAAGGATACACAAAGACTTAACATAAAGGGATGGAGGCAGATCTACCAATCTAATGGAGAACAAAAACAAAAAAAAACCGGATTTGAACTCAGACCTGGAACAAGCAAATTTAATAAATATTTACAGAACCTACTACCCCATATCCACAAAACATATATTTTTCTCAATATTATATCGTACCTATTCTAAAAGTAATCACATACTAGGAAATAAATCATTTTTTAGTAATTGCATAAGCATTTCACAGATTTAAATGAAATCCTGAACAATAGAGCAAAATTCTCGTTCTCTCTCCCTCTTTCTCTTTCTTTTTTTCTCTTTTATTCTACTTCTTTCTTTCTCTTAAAAAAAAAAAAAAAAACCTCCCCTCTCTCTTTCTCTTTCTTTCTCTCTTTTATTCTTCAAAAAAAAAAGAAGAAGAAGAAAATAATATGTGAAACATCATGCTTTAAAGGAAGGACAGTTCCAAAGTCACATTGTCAAATAGCAATCTATACAAGTCTTAGAAATAAAGCACTATGGCTAAGCTTAAAATTATGATGTTGCCATAATTTGTAAAGTTATCAACCTTTATCTGAGGACAGAATTGAATCCATTTGAAGGACTCATAATACAGGAAGAATTACAAGAACATAAAGCCATAGGAGTTAAAAGTTGAAGGCTGCCAGAGAGTAGTGGAAAGAACTTTGGATTGGGGACCAAAAAAAAAAAACCTTTCTTTAAACAGTCCCAGCTCTGGTCAATGTTATCTGTGTGGCCTTGTGTAAATTACTTCACCTGTCTCAATTTCAGTTACCTGACCTGGAAGTGATGAAAATAATACCTGGTGGGGAGACCTAGTCAGAAAGGCACAAACTGCTGTGAGGATTAAATGAGATAATACATAGCATTATCTATATGCCTGTTGTAATCGCTAAAGCCAAATATTACACACTATTAAGTATCTTAAATAAATAAATAAAACCGCTCCAACTAGTTCTCATTAATTGTCTTCAGCACAACAAAGATTTATGTTCATACTTGTGTTCAAGACCTCACTTTAGAAACTGAGTACGTAGAAAGGTAAAATAGAGTGTCACTCCTCTCTGACCTATAATGAAGGCTCCAGATGAAATAAGGCACATTTATAAAAAGCAGATAGATGATGCTTAGGTAGGTAGGTAGGTAGATAGTGAGATAGATAGATGATACATAGATAAATGATAGATAAATAGATAGATCATAGATAGATGATAGATAGATAGATAGATAGATAGATAGATAGATAGATAGATAGATAGATAGATAGACAAATAACAGCAAAGAAAGGTAACATACGCCATACACTCAATAAGAGTCAGGGAAGGTAGGCATTAACACAACTCACAGGTGGGAGAGATGACTGTGGATTAGGAAAGTACAAGAAGGTTTCAGAAGGAAAATCTGGACTTCAGCAGGGCCTGAAGAATGGATAGAACTTACATAAGCAGAGAGGAGAAAGGAAGGCATTGAAGGCAGGAGGCATGGTGTAACCAAAGGCCTGACATTGCCAGTGGTTTTCTGGGGAGGAAACAGAGGGAACAGAGTATGGTAAGAGATAAGGCTGGAAGGTAGGTTGTGTTGTAAGGCAAAATGGCATTCAGTCAGTGTGCCCCAGTCCAGCCCTGCAGGTTGTCTATAGCCAGGCCCGCTCTGATTGGCCGAAGCATGAGCCACTTCAGGTATTAAATACTATCACCCCTGGGGGTGAGGTTGCCTGGGCACAGAGGCCAGAGCAAGCTCAGTATAAGGAATGCCAAGTTAAGGAGTTCAGATCTTATCTTGTCAACATTAGGGAGCCAGTTAAGTGTTTTTAAACAGATGAGTAACCTGCTAAAAGTGATTATAATGAGATTATTGAGCAGTGGGATGTAGAATGGTTGGGGGGAAAAGTGGCCATGGGGTGGAAAATTAATTAGGGGGCTGTTATGGTAGCTCAGGGTGAAGTAATAATAACCTAGAAGAAGGTGGTGACACTAATAAGAGAAAACAGGCCCTGAATGTGAGGAATCATCTAGCAAAAGTCCCGGTTCTTCCTTCTGCAAGCCAAAGCATCGCATAGTGCCCAACACCGAGTAAACACATGTGTTTATCAACCATAAGGAACTATGGAAACATTGTCAGGAATACAAAGGCAAATTGAGATACCTGAGTATTTGAGAAAGAAACAGAATATTAAAGCCTGGAAACATTTTAAGAGATCTCTACTGCAACCTCCATGGATGGAAGCTTTGAAATATGAGGCTCAGAGGAACTGTGTTCTGCTCATTCATTTGATGAACCTGCCTTAAACACCTTGTTCCAATAAGCCTTTAAATGTTATTAATCTTTTGTTGTTGTTGTTTCTATTAGCATTTCTACTAATAAAAGCTTACTATTTTGTTGAATAACTTTGAAAGCTGCTATTTTACATTAATAACATATGTGGGGTAAGTATAGAGAAGGAGGGGGAATTGACTAAGAACAGTTGTGAGAGGAGATAGGAGAGAAATTACACCTGTAAACTGGTCTTAAAGATTTTCCCCTAAAGCTTTAAAAAAATAGGACTGTCACTTACAGAAAAGTTAGTGATTCCATAAAACAGATTTCCTAAAGCAGAAAGAGGTAAAACCTTCATTCTCTACAGAAATGTTTTTCAAACTATGATTCACTACGTATAAACAGAGCACAAAATCAACTCCGGGATCCTGACCAGAATGAATAGAATAGAAGTCTCAGATTGCAAGATTGGTAGTAAGGGATAAGTATTGTTTTGTGAAACTTTTTAAAATTATTATTTAATAGAGACAAGGTCTCACCGTATTGCCCAGGCTGGTCTTAAACTCCTGGTCTCAAGCAATTCTCCCACCTCAACCTCCCAAAGTGCTGGGATTTCAGGTGTGAGCCACTGCACATGGTCAGAACTTTTCATAGCTGTGTGTATGTTGAGATAGGATGTAAGATGTGCTTCTTATTGTAAGTCACATATAAAAATATTTGAGGCCAGATGCGGTGGCTCATGCCTGTAATCCCAACACTCTGGGAGGCCGAGGTGGGTGGATCACCTGAGAACAGAGTCTGACCAACATTGTGAAAACTTGTCTCTACTAAAATTATAAAAAATTAGCTGGGTGTGGTGGCGGGCACCTGTAATTCCCAGCTACTCAGAAGGCTGAGGCTGGAGAATTGCTTGAACTCAGGAGGCAGTGGTTGCAGTGAGCTAAGATCATGCCATTGCACTCCAGCCTGAACAACGAGAGTGAGACACTCTCTCTGTATATAAATATATATATATAGAAATATATTTCTCTATATATTATATATATATTTAAAAGTCACCAACCAATGAACATTTTTTCCTCAAATAAATCAAAGCCTTTCAAAATCAGTTGAAAAGATACAGAATTTTATTAAAAGAAGAAAACATTTGTAGATAGGTAGGTAAGTAGATAAATAGATAAATAGAACTTTCTTTATTCCCCAACAGGCCTCTCCACCTAGCCTCTACCTCTCAGTCTCATACCCGTCTTTTAACCTATTAAATATTATCCAATTTCCCGTGGCCAGATCTCTATATAAATGCATATTAGCAAATCTATGAAATAGCACAGTTGTTGCCTTCATGTAAATAAACTCTTGAATAAAGCATTTATTTTATGTTACCAGTAAATATTTAACAGTCAGTCTTCCAATGAGAAAAAGCCCTTATTTGCAGCACTTGCCATTTCCTGTGGTGTAAATACTCCAACCAGAGCCAATTTCGAGAGAAATTGGAAAGAGGTGCACAACAGCATATATTACATTGTCCGTCCACTGTACACAGGGTAGACATAACCTCAAGTATGTAGATAATAGGAAAATGTCATAAAACAGGAAGCGATGAGTTTTGAATATTTATTGTCTTTCAATATAAAATATATTTCACTGTAAGTTTATATAATGTACTTTTTAATAATGGCTATGTGTAACAACTAGCTCACAAAATTTAGCTCCAGTGTATTCCTGACCCAGCTTGACCTCACCAGCAGGCTCTGATCCCACACTCTCTACCACCTGCTGAACAACTCTACCCGGATGTCTTCCATAAGAAACCACAAACTTAACATACTGAAATCTAAACACACTTTCCTCTTTGAATCTCCCAGTGCAGACTTCTCTTCCCCTCTTGACTTCCCTATTTCTATTAATGGTGCCTCTAATATCCTTAGCAACCCAATCAGTTGCTGTCTTGAAGGCTCTGCCTATGTTCTTCTGATCAGCCTATTCCTTTTCATTCCACTTAGGGTTACTGTCCTACCCCAGACAATTAACTAGCCTCTTCCCTTTGTCTCTTCTTACTCCAATCTATCTGACAATACTGTTAGATTAATCTTCCACATGCACAGCTCTGATGATACAGCTTTTCTATTCAACACACATACACTAATCCGGCCTTCAAAGCTCTCTTTGCTTCAGGCAATCTGGCTAGCTGCTTCTTTCCTGTGCTGGGAATATGCCTTGTGGATACTGATTGTGTGCTTTTGCTCTCACTTTTGTCTTTCTCTGGAATGTCCTTCCCTCTTTATGGAAAGACTGATACCTTTTACACAAGACTCAGCTCAAACGGCAATAAAAATATGTGGGTTGGTTGTCACAGGAATATATGAGTTGATGAGAATCTAGAGAGTGGAAACAAGTAAAGCCAAATCCAGAAATCATTTCAAAATAATAATTTATTTGGTCACTATCTGTTATGGAGGTTCTGTGAAACATACTACACAGAGGTAGCACTTAGCCCACTGTCATTACTAAAAGATTTGCTGGGGAAGCCAACATGAAGTTCATCTCAAATCTATGGATTTCCATTATACATGCCACAGCTGTTCTTCATTAACTGAAATTATCAAGAATTGTCTGCATTTTAATCATTTACTGTAATATTTCCCTCAATGCCCTGAACCAAACTGGGTTGAGGGGGTGGAAAAAGGTGTGTGACAGAGACATGGAGCCCCCTAATCTGGTCTGTTAGCACCATTGATATGCCTCATTCATCTTTGGGATGCCGATCACCGGGATTAAAGATCCAGCACATGCCCAGGATTGCCCAGCAATCAGAAGCAAAGAAACTGGAATTTGTATCTTTTATACATATTTTGTCCTTCAGCCCTTCCCCAGTGCTTAGAGTAAAATAAAATATCTTAAGTGCTTCCTTTTTTCAGTGGGAGAATCCTATCGATGAGCAGCATCTGATCAAGTGATTCCTTTTCCTTCAAGTTAAGGCTGAAGTTCAGTAGTGAAGAAGGAAGGAATAGGCAGCCACAGTCCTCTGGTCAGTGGCACCAACTTCCCATGGAGTTAAATTATTCTGGGTTATGGAGAGCCTGAATCTTTAGCCCAGGAGAGGTGAAAGTGAATGAGGGAGAGAAAGGTGGTGAGAGACAAATGGCAAAAGTAAAAATAGGCTGGGTGCAATGGCTCACACCTGTAATCCCAGCACTTTGGGAGGCCAAGGCAGGAGGATCAAGCACTTGAGCCTAGGAGTTTGAGACCAGCTTGGGCACTATAGTGAGACCTACTCTCAACAAAATATTTTAAAATTAACTGGACATGGAGGTGCATGCCTGTAGTTCTAGCTACTTGGAAGGCTGAGATGGGAAAATCACTTAAGCCTGGGAGGTTGAGGCTGCAATGAACTGTGAAGGTGCCACTGGACTCCAGCCTGAGCAATAGAGGGAGACCCTGTCTCAAAAATATACACATATTTTTTTATTTTAAAGAACGGTAAAAGTGTATCAAACCAGTCTGCCTCCCCTCTGATACTGATATTATCACCCAGTGCTCTGGAGACCTTCCATGAAAACCATTGTTAAAGATGCAGATTACTGGGCCTCACCTCAAACCTACTGAATCATGGTCTCTAGGGGGACAGCCTGGAACTGTGCATCTTTCATGGGTACACCCAGCCATTCTGATACACTCTAAAGCAAGCTTGTCCAACCTGTGGCTGGTGAACCTCATATAGCCCAGGACGGCTTTGAATGCGGCCCAACACAAATTCGTAAACTTTCTTAAAACATTTTGAGATTTTTGGGGGGATATTTCTTTAAGCTCATCAGCTATCATTAGTGATAGTATATTTTATGTGTGGCCCAAGACAATTTTTCTTCTTCCATTGTAGCCCAGGGAAGCCAAAAGATCGGACACCTGGGCTCTAAAGATTGAGGATCGCTGCTCTTGCGTCGGTCAACCACTCCAGTGTTGGCTTGCAGACTCAATACAGCCTTTGAGCTAAAAATGGTTTTTACATTTTTACAGAGTTATAAAACAAAAATAAACCAACCAAAACAAACAAACAAAAAGAAAGACAAGGAAAAACACAGAAGCATATACAACACAGCTTATAAAGCATTCACTAACTGGTCTTTTACAGAAGAGTTTTTTGACCCCTTTCTGGTGCACTGCAAATGAAAGGCTGTACCTGAATTTAGCTTCAGTGCAGCACTGCCATGGCTAAAATAACTAATGTAGCAAGCGGATCTTTAAAAAAAGTGACGGGATGTGTAATGTTGTCATCTAAAAATACTTGTGTAATAATTATAAGTGGAGAGAGAAAATGTCTAAATATTCTGTAATGCCTTTAAAAATATAGTTTCATCCACACAAGAATCTTGATAACTCCATTTGATTCTGTTTTTCCATATGCTTATCAGATAGCATATATCCAACATTAGACTAATAAAATTACTGCGTGTGTATTCTTTACTATACTATGCATATTCCCAAACACATAGTCATACAACTGAGGGGAAACTGTAAAACTATACCCCAAAATATCTGGGAAATAAGAAATTATAAATTCTCAAAACGATACATAGGAAAATGATTTATAAAGGGAAAAAAGGAAAATTGAACTGAGTATCTTTCTACTTTAAAGGGGTTCAAGAACTTAGGAATAGTTCCACCTCCTAAAATCCTGGGGAAAGAAACTCACTTCAAAAAGGGTTCAGATATTCACGTCGTGTCCAAGAGACGCAGCAATTGGGAATCTTGCCAGTTAGATTCATAAAGCCAGAATGCAATTCCTTTAGGGATGCTTTCTAGATGTTTGTTCTAGATATTTTTTAAAGATTTTGTTTATTTTTGACTTGAAGAAAGAAAATAATTATAGAATCTAGACATAAATATTGGCTTTAAAAGTATTCATTTGACTTGTTCTTCATAATTATGATCCGAAATATCTCACAATAATTTTGTTTCAGTGTTATTTTCTTCTCAGGAGGAAAGGAATGTTAAAATCTTACTAGCAACTAACACTTGATAAAGATTTAAACTAACAATTTTAAAGACAGTCTAAAACACGAGTCTTGAAACCTCGCATGCTTCACCGTTTAATAAAATTATGACTCATTTTAGTAAGAACATGCTTTTTTAGTAAGAAAAAATGCTTTCTGAGCTAAGTTTGAACTGCTAGGGCACATGGGACACCCACAAACCCAGTCAGCAGAAGTCTCAAACTCCTGAAAGATTAAAGGAAAAATACATTAGTGTGTACAGAGAATGAAAAAAAAAAAAATCCCCAATGGTTCTAATCTATAAACGGAAGTAAAACTAAAATTCCCCTAAAATCCCCCCAATCATCAATCCTTATAAATTCAGCACTCTTCCTCCTTTACTTCTGGAGACCCTCATGAAACAACACGAAAGTCTTTGCTGACTTTCATCTCGTAAAATAGAGCCTTCAAATGACACTAAGCACAGATATCGACCTCCCAAATCACAAACTCTTGAACTTCTAAAACCATGCATGCGAACGTGGGGTTTCCTAAGTTCTGCTGGGGCAGGCTGTCTGGACCCCCGTGTTTTTTTCTTTTTTTTCTTTTTTTTTGCAGGTGTGCAATCCAGGGCGCGCGCTGTGCAGGGAGGCGAGCAGAGGTGTGCAGTGGGCACCGCCTGCGCCGGGTGGGGCGGTGGGTGGGGCCCGGGTGTGTGCCGGGGTGAGAGTGAAGGACATGTGACAATACCACGGTGGCGGCTGCAAGATCTGGGAGCGGAGTGAAAGCTCGGCCGGGGCGCCCCATTAGTGAGCGGAGATCGCTGCTGCCCACTTGTATTGAAGCGTCCTTTGTCACTAACAAGTTAAATTAGATATGTTCTTTAAGAAGGAAAAAAAGCCCTAGCCAAACATCCTATGAACACATACGCTCACATCCCCTAGTCCTCCAACTCCTGGTTTCCCCGAAATCCAATCTTCAGTGCGAGAGTTTCCCCCCACCGTCGTCGCCCCTGCGACAGTCAGTGGGAGCTGGAGGAGCTCGGGGCCCGCTGCCCGGGAGCACGCGGAGCGCGGAGACCGACGCGCGGCGGCCGGGGAGGTGAGAGGCGGCGGGACTTGGCGCTGGTCGGCGCCGCGGCGGTCCCCGGCCCCCCTCCCCGTCCCGGGCTCCCCGCCCGCGCGCCTCCTGGGCTTCGCGGCGCGCCAGGAGCAGCTCGGCGGCGCGAGCGCCGAATGGTAGCCGCGGCCCGGCGGGCCAGGCAGCCCCGCTGGCGGCAGCCAGGGCGACCGCGGAGGCGGCGGGCAGGGCGCGTGCGCACTGCAGGGGCGCCAGATTTGGCGGGAGGGGGAGTGTCCAAAGCTCTTTGTTTGATGGCATCTCTGTTTACAGAGTTTACACTTTAATATCAACCTGTTTCCTCCTCCTCCTTCTCCTCCTCCTCCGTGATCTCCTCCTCCTCCTTCTCCTGAGAAACTTCGCCCCGGCGGTGCGGAGCGCAGCTGCGCAGCCGGGGAGGGACGCAGGCAGGCGGTGGGCAGCGGGAGGCGGCAGCCTGGTGCGGTCCCCGCGGCTCTCGGCGGAGCCCCGCGCCCGCCGCGCCATGGCCCGAAGACCCCGGCACAGGTAACGGGGAGCCGGGCGGGCGGCCGAGGGCGGGGGCGCGAGGGGCGCCAGGCTGTCGGGCGCAGGTGGGAATTCGTTCCGGGATCATCTCCGGGCTGTCAGACCCTGCGAGGACCTGGAGCCCTGGCCTCGGCAGCAGAAGCCGCTCCGGGGACTGATGAATGGAAGAGTCTTTGCGGGAAACGTGTCCGGACGTTGGGAAGCATGCCCTGCGGCTCATTTTGCAAGTTGCATGGGGTTACATTCTTCTTTAGGGGGAAAAAGAAAGCAGCACCAACCGGTGGCAGAGCCGTGCCCACCAGACCCGGGGAGCCCACCAGCCCCGGGGAGCCCACCAGGTGCCTGGTTTGATGCCGCGCGTGTCGGCGAGGGATCCGCAGCATAATTGCTGGATGCATTAAGATATGTGTGGACTTGGAAGTACAGAGCATATGGCAGATACAGGGAAAATGCTGGATTGTTTAGTAGCTGCAGGTAGTTCATTTAAATTTCATTCATTCTTTATGGAAGTGAAGACCTGTGTCAGCTGACAGGCCGCTGAAAAGCAGGTTTTAGGGTTTAAAGAGGTCCCTACTTTTGCAAATTGTGTTAAGACCTGGTTTTGGAGGTTCGAATCATTATCCTCTGAAAGGCTTTTATTTCCACTGCAAACATTGCACGCGCACCCACACGCGCCGGTGTCGCACATGTCACTGCACTTAGGGAGGCGCGCAGGGAAGAGATGGGTGCCATCCCCTCGCATTTTTGGCTGGACAGATGGGAAGAGGGAGAGGAAGAGGAGAGAAATCCTCGTCCGAACTGTCAGTTGCTGGCTCCCCAGCCTCCACCGGCCTCTGGACTTCCCTGGCAGCACTCGCCGGGGCTCCCTCCGAGCGGCGGGTGCCGGGGCTAGCTCGGTGGCTGGCGCGGTCACCACTTGGCGCAAGGGGACCGAGGCCGGCAGCACTCAAGGCCGATGCCGCGCAACCGGGACGCGATCCCTGCGGGCTCTGCCCCCAGGCGAGAGGTACCCGCGCGGCGCGCACACGTGGAAGCCACTGAGTTCGCCGCGCCTCCTTGCGCCCTCCTCCAGCCGCCTTAGGTCGCCCCCGCCGAGGCGCGGTGACCCGACGGACCCTAGCGAAGGGATTCTGGGGAGAAGACTGTGGAGGCAAAGCAAATCCACTCGCCTTTCCTTAGGTTGTTTGGTTTTCTCCTACTGGTTTGTGGTTGAGCCTGCGGGCGCTGGTCCCCGAGTGGCGCTGGGAAGTTGCAAAGAGCGTGGGTGGAGACCCTGCAGCAGCACCCGCTGGCTGGGCTGGGCGGGGAGCAGCGCCGGGGCCTGGCTGGGCTCTGGGAACCAGAGGGCGACTTGGGGGAGCCCTGGGGTCCAGACGCCTCGCCCGGAGCCTGGCCGCGCGGGGCAGGGTGCTGCCCCTCCAGGGCTCGGCTTTTCGCCTTTCGGATTTCACAGGACAGCAACCGGGGTCACCTGTGTTTTTCTTTCTTTTCTCTCTCTCTCTCTCTCTCTCTCTCTCTCTGTGTGTGTGTGTGTGTGTGTGTGTGTGTGTGTGTGTGTGTGTGCGTGCGCGCGCCCTGGCAGCAGGAGGAGGGAGCCGGGTAGGGGTGCTGGGAGAAGGCGCGGCCAAGGCTACGCGCCCCGAGGTCTCGGCCGCCCCCGCGGGGCGGGGCCGCGCAGGTTCCCTGAGGCTCCAGGTAGCCCGGAGGGGAGGCGGCCGGGAGGGGCGGGAGCCTTGAACCTGCCTCAGGGGGAAGAGAAACCCGACTGCGGGCTCCGAGCCGTTTCTTGCAAGGGCGAGCGTCAACTCGGCCGGGATGATATTAACCAGGTCAGCGAAATGAGTTTGAACCCCAGCCGAATCACAGTAGCGGCCACAAGGCACTTCCTCCGGCTCCCCTCCGTCTTCCCAACCCCCAGCACCTCTTTTCTTTTTCGTTTCTTTGCACGGTTTGTTTCCTTGACAGAATGTCAGATTCATAGTTGTACTCTTGTAACCACACCGGGTCTAGCAGGTGGGGAGTCGAGTGCATCAACCCTGAAATCAGCCTTTGAAAGTCCTCTCTGACTGTTGAGTCTGAGATCTTGTCAGAGCAGATAAAGGAAAAGTTATTTCAGGTTCCTTAGTAGAAATTAATCATGCTGCTAGGACGACGTAGAGCAAGGAAATCGCATGCAAAGCTCAAAGGCGAGCCTGGGTGCCCAGCTGGCGGGAGACTCGGGAGCTGGCAGCGTGAGTGGCCCCGGCCTCGCCCTGCTGCGTCCTGGCCCCTTCAGGACCTTTAGAAGTCACGCTCCACCTTGCCCCCAAGACCTTGGTTTTGCACATCTTTGCCTCAGTGCTTAACTTTTAAGTGGCACGGGAAGACGTGGCATGGGCATGTATTAGCGCCGGAGAGTACCTTAGAAATAGGATCCAGGCAAGCCCTCTGTAAAGGTGGGGAACTGAGGTCTTGAGAGAGAGGAAGTGATTTGTCCAAGTCATACAGATAGGTGGAGGCTAGCCTAGAACCTTTGCCTCCAGAACCCTAGTCCTGTGTGATTCTCATGCTCTTGCCTGACATTGGCTGCCCCCTGCGGGCGGCTGAATATGCTGCTTGTTCCTGGGTTATTAAACTGCTGCCGAGAGAGAGGCGCTCAATGACTACTCTGAAAAATGTCCTCAGTTCTGAAAATGTGACCTCTAGATCCAGCCAAACCTGAAAAGTTGATTCGACTTGAATCTATGACTGCAGTTTCAGATTCCTCTGGTTTTCTCGGTGTCTCTCACATTTCACAAGGGACTGCATTTGGGGGCTTTCCAAGGAGTTCCCTGTGAATCTTTCAAAAGATACTGATGTACACCTCCGAGCTTATAGCTTTTTTTGTTTTGTTTTTTGCTTTAACATATCGTGTTTTATATTTTTGTAATTCTTGTTCAGAAGTTGTTTAGTGCCTTCTGTTGACAGTGGAATCAGAACTAGGCTATCGTTTCAAAGCACAGACACTAAATGAAAGGGATGATTACAGATTATAAACATATATTTCCTGGGATTTTATTTGGTGTTGGTGGTGGTATTTTAAATTTGGATTACATCATGTCATCATGCAACCTGGACTATCAGATTGTTGCTTAAAATAATAGTTTTAAATTATGAGAACCCCCAGTTCAGGGTTTTTGATAAGCACTTTAGCTTGACTTGTAGGGGGCTGATAATATGTTTATGTGAGTTAGTTTGGGAAGACAGATCTGTCATGAATATAACTTTTCATTTTAAAAACAATGGATTACATTATGATATCGCTTTACATCATTTTTTTATTGGTCTAGGTTTGATGGGTTTCTCAGCATTGCAATGACAAATTTTAGTGAAGGTTCTAAGATAGTGTCTTTCCTATTTTAAGTCTTACAAGAAAAACTATAAAACAAACTGTGTCTGTAAAATTATTGTCATCTAATCAGTATATGATTAATAAGCAGTATAAGCACCGAGTTACTTCTTCGAAAGTCATCAAATTTCTTAGGTTTGGCTAACTAAATAAGAGAAAAACCTCTTTTGAAAATAGTAATGGGTTCTTTTAAATCCATGGATTTCTTCTGGGGAAATCCCTTAGTTCTGAATTAGGTTACATTTTATAGTATTTCAAACACTGTTCTGTCAGAGACAGAAAAAACAAGAGTAAGTAAGACTCTGACTAGCAAGTGGCCTAATTATTCACTTAGTTACTCTAGAAACTAAGTATTGTAAACATGAGCACAAGTTGGATGAACCAGGCCCGGAGTTGTGAGCAATTTCGTATTAATTTTATTTACAAAACATTAAAGTTTGATCACTCAATGTTCTTATCTTTCCTTAGGTTTTAAAATCCTTTCCTCTTAGATTCTCCTAATCCTCTAGACTTTATGGGATGACTATAATTATGTTTGGGAGTGTATTGCTTCTTGATTTTTTTCTTCTTTTAATAAAACAAAAGCCCTGTTGAAATAACATAATTGAATTGTTTATTATGTTTGAGAAATATTTAAACAATGTGACAGATACCAAAGATTTTGATTGTGTACTTAAAGAAAGGACACGGGTTCTTGTTCCTTTTCTTGTCCTTAACCTTAAGTTTTGAACTTCATTAGTTGGAAGGTGGCCACATGTGTAACTTGTCCCTGGTCTAACAGTAACAGCAGGTTCAGACATGCAGGGGAATAGGAAGGTGCCAGGTCCTTGGCTGTATCTGTGGATACCCATAACAGCAGAACCAGTTTACAATACTAGAGCAACAGAATGCAGCAAACAATCTTGTTGTGCAAGTTTGCAAAGTTTTATCTTCATAACCTTTGGAAAGATTATTGAGTTTTTGTGGAAGTTTTGTGATCCAGTAGTAGTCTAAATGCTCATGTTTCAGCCCACATCTGCCCATTCTTGTTTCTGCAGCATATATAGCAGTGACGAGGATGATGAGGACTTTGAGATGTGTGACCATGACTATGATGGGCTGCTTCCCAAGTCTGGAAAGCGTCACTTGGGGAAAACAAGGTGGACCCGGGAAGAGGTAACTGATCATTTTATCAAAACATGGAAAACAAATAGAGTATATAATTTATAAAAAAACAGAATTTCAACTAAACTACAGGTGCTCCAGTTCGTTAGCAGGCTCTCTGATATCCTAGCCTGCATGTACAGCGTGCCCTACACCCCCTCCATTATATTATCCATTTCCACACTATTTGCAGTTCTTCGAATGTCCTCTTCTCATTTCAGACTTCATCTATGTTTCCTTCTGCCCGTTGAGTTCTCGTTCTTTTGTCCCACCTCTTCTTCCTGCTTTTACATTGCCTATGAAGGCATCACCTCTTCTGTGAAGCCACCCCTGGCTTCACTGGACAGGATTGGATGCATCCTCCTGTGATCCCATGCATGGGTGCATGTTCTGCTTTATTGTTGCTGGGACATAGATGCCTCCTCCAGCTGACTGCAAGTCTGTTGAGGGCAGGGCTCACCATCTGTTCATCTTTTTTTTTTTTTTCTTTTTCCTTTTATATATATTTTGAGACAGAGTTTCACTCTTGTTACCCAGGCTGGAGTGCAATGGCGCGATCTCGGCTCACCGCAGCCTCTGCCTCCTGGGTTCAAGCAGTTCTCCTGCCTCAGCCTCCCGAGTAGCTGGGACTACAGGCATGCACCACCATGCCCAGCTAAAACGTCTGTTCATCTTTGTGTTTCCTGAACTCAAAAGTGCTTGACCCAAAGTAGGATATTAATAAATGTTCTCTGAATAAATGAATGACTTACTTTCCCCAAAACAAAATAGGCAAAAGGATACTCAGAGAACTCATCTTTTTACAATGTATTCATTTAATATCTTTGATATATTTCACAGAGCCATATATATGAAGGTATGCTCTAAAAGCATCCAATAATGGATGAAGACACATCTGCTTCCCCTGCTTCTTTTTCAGCTAGCTTGTCAAAAGTTTGATTTTGTAGGAATGGAAAAATACTTTAGAAGCAAAATTAATAATATGTGGAGAAAAGTTTCTCTAATGTTCGCAGACATTTTTACAACTAATTTTAGATGATTCGTGTTACAATAAATGGTATTGGCTCATCTTCAGTTTCACTGTGCTCTGCTTCATTTAATCCAGAGCTCCTTTTGACAGGCAGGTAGGATTCCCAGAGGGGTCCATAGGAAATTTACATTTTACCTATTAAGATTGTGCACTTGGCTAATCCTTATGCTATGGAAATTCTGTTGTCAACATTGGTTTCCTAATTCTTGTGTATGGTATTGTACCAGGGACCTTCATTGTGTATGAATGTTACCTTTGCAGAAACATAAGAAGGAATACATTTTTAAAGACACTTAGGAACTGGTAGGACTGTGAACAGCATATAATCTAAAAGAACTGATTACCTGCAAATGTTTAGTGTCTTTTATGTTCTAACACATTTGGCCTCATTTAAATTGTGAATATATTGATGCAAAAACTAAATGATTTTATTTAGCCTTCAAGTTTAATTTTAAAAATGATCCTCATTTCTTTATAAAAGTTAAAATAACGAAATATTCTATTTCTTGATCAAGGTTTTATTTATTGCCATAGGTAAATGTGTACTGATGAAGCATTGGCATGCATTTTTCCCCACAGAGTAAAGCAGTTATTTATATATTAAACACTCACTATATGCCAGGTATTATGATAAGTGTTTGCAAAATTGCCTCGTTTAATCCCCAAATAACTGTGTTAATTTCCATTTTATAGATGACAATGCTAAGGCACAGAAAGGGAAAATGATATACCTACTTTACACAATCAGTAGTTGAGTCAAGAGGCCAACTCTGGTCTGACTCTAAATATATGCTCCCAAGTCAGCATATTACATTAATATCTGCTGTATTTGGATACTTTTGAGAGATTTTATATCCTGGATTCGTTCCCTCATTCACTTTAACTTGAACAGAGTTATATAGTAAATGACTGATATCCTAGGATTACCTTTAAATGTCATAGGATGAAAAACTAAAGAAGCTGGTGGAACAGAATGGAACAGATGACTGGAAAGTTATTGCCAATTTTCTCCCGGTAAGTTTGTGACTTTTTCTTATTACAAAAGGAAAGCTTCTCCCAATGATTTATATAAAATATTCTAGGAGGGGTTATCAAGATAGTATATTATTTTCTCACATTTAAGAAGTAGGAGAAATTCCCTACCCATAACTTACATTTTATATTATAATGCATATATTTGGGATTTCTAAATTGATTATTGGAATTTAGATTATTAGAATCAATTATTATAATTTAGATTATTGAATTTTAAAAACAATTGCTTCTTGTTTTATGTTTTCATTTATAGGTGAATTCATATTTCGATGATTTGTTACATGATAGATGATTAAACTTGCTATTTCCTCCAAGTCAGTTTTTCCTAAATTCCCTATTTTTATCAATAGTAATACTTTTGGCACCAGGGTTTAAAATTCTAGAGACCTTTCTTAACTTAGTGCATCCCCCCAACCCCTACATCCAAGCAGTTACTAAGGATCCTGGAATTCCTTTATAGTCAGTCCCGTCCTTTACCTTCTCATGGTTGTACTGAAGGTTAGGCTCCTGCCTTCTAATTTAGACTGTCGTATAACTTCCTAACTGGCTTCCGCACTTGTAGTTTTCCATTTTTCTTTCTTTCTCTTTTTTTTTTTTTTTTTTTTGAGATGGAGTCTAGCTTTGTCGCCTAGGCTGGAGTGCAGTGGCACAGTCTTGGCTCACTGCAACCTCCACCTTAGCTGGGATTACAGGCGCCCACCACCACACCTGGCTAATTTTTATATTTGTAGTAGAGACAAGGTTTCACGATGTTGGTCAGGCTGGTCTCGAACTCCTGACCTCAAGTGATCTGCCCACCTCAGCCTCCCAAAGTGCTGGGATTACAGGTGTGAGCCACCGTGCCTGGCCAGTTTTCTACTTTTCCATCCATCTCACACACCAGTGGCAGGTGGGACTTCCTAAAATGCAGCTGTACCTTATCATTTCAAACCAACCACAGTGACTTAGAACTCACAAATTAAGTAAACTGCCTTGACCTGGCACACAGAGGCCCTCCTCTATTGCCCCAAATTCTAGCTCCAGTTCTGTTGCCTACTTCCTCTCTGTAAGCAGGTTTGCTTGAATTTATTTCTGCTTTCCCTCCTCTGGACTTTTGCTCCTGGTGTTCCCACCTCCTAGAATGTTCTCCTTTTACGTCACCAACTAAAGTTTTGTTCATCCTTCAAAGTCCTTATGAAGAGCTCTTCCAGATTCCTCCCAAGGAAACCATTTCTCCTCCTAACAAGATGCTTCTCTCCTCACTTCAGTATGATTTTGCTTTGGTCTTTTCTTCCATATGAATCAAATTCAGCCTCTGTGATAATCAGTCATCATCTATTTATCTTTTCCTTCTTAAAAGATTACAAGCTCCTGTAACATAGGACCTATCTTTTGTGGATCTTTATTCCTTCTGCAATATAAATGCTGTGGTCCTGAACTGAAGCACATCTCCTGTTGGAATGGGAAGCAAACTTTAGTATTTAGGGTGGGTTTCCATGAAAGCCTGACAATGTAGAATCTCCATCAAGGCTTAGGCCATGTAGATACTCTGCAGAAGTATCTCAGGTTAAGGTTAAGTTGACAGGCACGTGTCTAGTGTGATGGTCCTTTGGTTCATGTGGCAGGACTGTTTCCCTCGGGAGTTAGAGTGTATAATCTTAGAGCAACTTTGATGGATTACTTGCATGTCTGTAGCCTGTAAATGTTCTTAAATGTTCTTAAATATTTTCACGGCGTATGGTCTGTGTGTGACTCTATGACAACAAAGAATTCATGCTCTTATCACTTCATATCTTTATGGTGGTGCATACTCTATTTGTCTAGAATCGAACAGATGTGCAATGCCAGCACCGATGGCAGAAAGTATTAAACCCTGAGCTCATCAAGGGTCCTTGGACCAAAGAAGAAGATCAGAGAGTAAGTTCTTTCTTCATTGGTGTGTGAATCGTAATTAAGAATATTCCCCAAACGCTGATTTTTTTTGTATTTGAGGAAGCAGGTAAAATGGGCAAACAGGAAGTAGAGGACTCTATTCCCATATTTCCAATGAATCAAAACAAATTTTGGAAATTTTCTAAAGATCTTGTAACACTGAAGAATGATTATACTGACTCATTACATAACATTAAAACACAGGTTATTTTTGTGTGTTTATCTGAAGGTGATAGAGCTTGTACAGAAATACGGTCCGAAACGTTGGTCTGTTATTGCCAAGCACTTAAAGGGGAGAATTGGAAAACAATGTAGGGAGAGGTGGCATAACCACTTGAATCCAGAAGTTAAGAAAACCTCCTGGACAGAAGAGGAAGACAGAATTATTTACCAGGCACACAAGAGACTGGGGAACAGATGGGCAGAAATCGCAAAGCTACTGCCTGGACGGTAATAATATGTCAAAAAATATATTGATCGGGAAGAATGAGGGAGTGGGTATTGGACATTCTGCTTTAAATGTATGGTGAGTGAATCAAATTTCATCAGTCAAAAGTGTTTTATTAGATAAACCAGCTACATAGCTTTTAGAGACTGAAGACATCTTAGAGTTTATTTGGTTGAGAACTTCCAGGATCCACCTGACAGTGAGCCCTGGGTAAAGACATTTAACTCTCCCCAGCCTCAATTTCCCTATTTCCAAAACGACTCACACAGGGCCAGTGTTAGGATCAAGTAAAATGAATGTCAAAGAACTTGGTAAATTATAAAACTCTAAATACATAGAAAGAAACCGAAGGCAGTTTGTCTCTGGTTGAATTCACATAGCTGGTTAAGTGACTCAAAGGAACTCAGCTACCATTTTCCTGATAACCATCATTCTTTTTTTTTTCTTTTTGAGACGGTCTCGCTCTGTTGCCCAGGCTGGAGTGCAGTGGTGCAATCTCGGCTCACTGTAACCTCTGCCTCCCGAGTCCAAGCAATTCTCCTGCCTCAGCCTCCTAAGTAGCTGGGACTACGGGCACGTGCCACCATGCCCAGTTAATTTTTATATTAGCTGAGGTTTCATCCTGTTGGCCAGGATGGTCTCAATCTCCTGACCTCGTGATCCACCTGCCTCAGCCTCCCAAAGTGCTGAAATTACAGGCGTGAGCCACCGTGCCTGGCCTCGTTCATTTCTTTTAATTTTTTTTTTCTTTTTTTTAAGAGACAGAGGCTTCTTCTGTCACACAGGCTGGAGTGCAGTGGCATGACCATAGCTCAATACATCCTTGAACTCCTGGGCTCAAGGGATCCTTTCACCTCAGCTTCTTGAGTAGCTAGGACTACAGGTGCACGCCACTACACCCAGCTGATTTTAAGACACTTTTGTAGGGTTGGTCTTGCTATGTTGCCCTGGCTGGTCTCAAACTCCTGGCCTCAAGCAATCCTTTCGCCTCCCAAAGTGCTGAGATTATAGGCATGGGCCACCGTACTTGGCCACCAATATTCATTGTATTATACCACTTTGCTTAATTTTTTACTCCGTTGATTAAAGAAATAAGGTATTTCTCGAATTCTCATACCACTTCCAGGATTTTAAATAATGTCAGGGTAATAATGCTTTCTTTTTAATGAACAAGGCAAAGAAATGACCTCATTATGAGAGAGAACTATGGAAGCTCATTTTTGTCCCATTTTTGCCACTTAAATAGTATATGACAGATTTTGTTACTTTGCAAAGCAGTACTTTAATGATAAATCTTGCATAAAAATGATAGAGCTAGAAAATACTAAAAATAGTTTTATTCTTGAACTTCATACTCCAGGAGAAAGTTTATGTAGTATTCTCCAGTGATGCTCCCATGCATTTGCACCCTCGTGGTTCAGTATAAACTTAGAAAATTTAAGAGGTTGCTAAAAAGAGGCCTTCATTCCCATACGGCCTCAGAGGATACACTGCTGATTCTTCTCAAAATTAACAAGGCTACTGAACTTCCTCTTTCTTTAGCATACATTCCCCCACCCCCATTGAAGTAGTAAAAGGGAGGCTTAAACGGTTTTTTTGAATTGAGAAACTGTTTTTCCTGAGAATGGAAAGACTTTAGTAAAGATGCGTTGCTGTTTGAAACTATACTGGGGGGTTAGGATCTTTCCCTTCAGAATGCCATTTTCCACTCTCATCTCTCACTGGAATAACAATTGGGGTGGTTTTTAAAGGGTAGGAGGTTTTTTGGTCTCAAAAGTTCTTGCTAGTGCTTCGAGAGATAAAGAGTGAAGTAGTCTTCACCGGCAGCATCTTATCATCCACCAAAGGTCACCATGTCCCTGTCGTGGTGAAGGCCTGCTGTGCCACATTCAAAGGAGTAATTTCTTCGCAGCAGCTGGAACTTTACATTGTGTTAGAGTCTTGTACCGCAAACGGTCAGAATAAATATGAAGTGTTATTGTATTGAAAATCCTCCTTTACCAAGGAAATGAAATGGTTAAAAGATACTGGCATTTCTAGAAAACGATGTGCGTTCCAGATTGTGTAACTAAGAGAAATCTATGGATCTCTAATGAGGCAATAGAGAAAGCCTGATCTTAAGGGGTGGAGAAGAAGGAAACCATTAAAAAGGGGGAAAACTATGAGTGGGCCCAAGGGAAAGGTCTGTGTTAGAAACAGTTTTCTGTCAATTCACTTTAATCTGAATTGAAATTTTTTGTTTGTGAAATTTGCATGTGATATATTTCTGTGCAGAACTGATAATGCTATCAAGAACCACTGGAATTCTACAATGCGTCGGAAGGTCGAACAGGAAGGTTATCTGCAGGACTCTTCCAAAGCCAGCCAGCCAGCAGTGGCCACAAGCTTCCAGAAGAACAGTCACTTGATGGGTTTTGCTCAGGCTCCACCTACAGCTCAACTCCCTGCAACTGGCCAGCCCTCCGTTAACAATGACTATTCCTATTACCACATTTCTGAAGCACAAAATGTAAGCCATTCTTGAGAATCTAGTTTAATGAGAGAGAGGGTTAATTTAGCTCCAGGTAGTAATCATATTTTGCAGATGTATACTGTTCAGAGAACTTTCCTGGGCATAATCATGGCCAGTCTTCACCTATACCCTCTGAGGTAGATAGGGTGTAGATATTGTTTGTTATCCCTGGTTTATGTCTTCAGAAATGAAGATGGTAAGTGCTTTGCTCAGGGTGACATAGGGATAGTACTGACTAGAATTCTAACTTGCTGCTTCAAATCTAATTGGAAGGTAACCTTTGAATGTAAGTGTACTTAAGGTACTGCTGAAGAATAGGGGAATGGAGTTGCATTTGTAGATGTAACATTTCTCTCCTCCAAAACCAAAAGAGAAGGTATATTTAAAGAGGTGTGAGTTAGGCACTGAAATTCAGCGGTTATGGTATGTTCAGTTCTGGTAATGATCTAACAGACATGTCTTAATTTATTCACTTGGTAAGTGTTTACCTTCTTATTCTGAGTCAGGAGCAGAACTTTGTGACATTCATTTTCTGATGCCTCCTTTTAGTCTCCTTTAGATCAGTGTGATCCCTTCCTTATTTCTAGATATTTATATTTAGAGAAAGAGATAATCCATAATAGGTGGGAAAAGAAGAAGAAAGAGGAAAAGAAATCGAGAAACTTTAATCTTAAGACTAATAATAATAAATGATGAAACTTACCCAAGAATGGGTAGGCTCATATGCAAATTCTATGCAAAACATGTACATAAATAGTTTTTATTCTTCTCTGTTCATGCATTTGACTGCAAACTTTACAGAAAGGTCTCAGATGAATACATTATCATAAGAAGTTCTGTGCTTTTTATTAAAATTCATAATTGTTCCAGGAAAAATATTTTTATTTACACACAGCTGGTGCTGTCAGTTTTTCCCATAGAAACTGTTTTCAAACATTCATACAAGTATTTCACATTATATTTTTTATTTTTTCATTGTGTTTTTCTCTAAGTAAGGAAATTAAAGTGCCAATAACTTCCCAAAATGTAAAGTGCTCGTCAACACTTCCCAAGGATTGATGAGCACGTTAAATTTTTTCACTATGTTGCTTTAGCTATTTAGCCATTTTAAAGGCCTGGCTAAATTCCACAATAAAAGGTTTTTAAAAATTGTTTAGTGTATTTCAGTCCCAGAACAAAACCTCAGGAAGCCAAGTCCCCTGAAGCATATGTAACCCTGAATGACGTGGCCTTTGTCTCTCTTTCCCATCTAGGTCTCCAGTCATGTTCCATACCCTGTAGCGTTACATGTAAATATAGTCAATGTCCCTCAGCCAGCTGCCGCCGCCATTCAGGTAAGAACATTTTATAAAGAAACTCATTCACTATTCAAAGCACCACTTTTAAGAAATGCTTTATTTCTTTCATCTAAACACATATTTTCACCTGAGCAACTGAACTTAAAAGGAAAGGGAACGTGGAGAGGAGAGCAGAGTCTCGGCCAGCCATCTACCAATCTTGTCTTCTAGAGTGAGTTTGCTCTGGAATTTTCTGATTCTTTGATGTTACAAGATGAAATAACTCATCAGTCAGCATCCACTCTAGCCTGAGATTTCGCATCACTCCCTTAAGTCCGAAGTAATATTTATAGAGATTTCCATAGGAGCCAAATTTGGTGGGTGTTGGTGTCACACTGAGGCTCTTTGGGCTGTCTTTGGTACCTCATGACCATATAGGCTACACCCATTGTATTTGCAGCTTCCAATCAGATCTTTGTCTTTATTTCCCTTACCTTGTAATTTCAGAGACACTATAATGATGAAGACCCTGAGAAGGAAAAGCGAATAAAGGAATTAGAATTGCTCCTAATGTCAACTGAGAATGAGCTAAAAGGACAGCAGGCGCTACCAGTAAGACTATCATCGTGTGCTTGAATGGGGGGGATAGCAGCTTGGCCTCCGTTTACCTAGGCACTCTTCTCTTCTAAATATTACACTTACCAAGGTGCTATGTATCCATTCAGAATGTCTCAACACAAGAAGTTGTTTGTAGTAAAATGCAATTGGTATCAGAATATATGCTGATTACAATGGAAGCAGTCTTTTTGTGATTGCAATAGAAATACAATATCCAATTGTGATTGTCAATATCAATGTTTTTTCCTTCAGAAGGACTATAATCAGTTTAAAGACTAGCTAGCAAAGATAAAATAAATGAAAATCTGCATTTTCTACAGAGCTATGTATCTATATAGTACCATTTTTTTCTGTTATTTTCTTAACCTATATTTTCATATTTTATAATTTCAGATATGATTTGATGCATGTTCTGTATATACATGTAAAAGGTTATATATAAAACCTCTTCCTAAATAACATTAGCTGCTCTCTTTTATTTGCATGTGTGAAAGTTATGTGGGCCATTACTGAATTCTGACATCTTTTTTAGTGACTGGGCAGCCAGCTGGGATGGCTCCTTGTGCTTTGTAACATAGATAGTCAACCAACAAAGACAATAAAAGAGAAGTGAGGCCCAGTAGGTCTTCCTAGGGGTACATTTATTTTTTGTTAAATAATAAGATGATTATGCGCACATGCTAGTTCAACCACTTTTTAACTTTAGTTAATGTTTTGCAATTTCTCCTGTTGTGTGGTCATACTGTAAGAAGACTTCTGTTAATTTGCTCTTCTGCTTTCCTAACCACGTTGATCTGGCAGCACTTCACTGCATCAGTGCAATCTGTAGCATTAGAAAGGGATAGAAGCAACGAGACTAGGTGCAGATCAAAGCAACTCGAACTCCTGAGTCCTCCAGCTTTTTTGTGGTTAGAATGCAAATAGGACAGTTCTTCACTCGCAGCAAGCATTTGTGTACCTTTGGCAAATTATAGTCAAGTGGATTTTTAAGACAATATGAGAATTATACTTTGTAACATAGACCTATGATTTGATGTTTTTACAACATGATCACAATTAAGGTAATCATAGAGGTACAACCTCTAGCGCTATTAAAAACAGGGTCTTGCATTGATAAAAGGAAACATCTTGACAACTGTTTCATAGGCTAAGTTTGGGATGATGCAACTACTCTTATCTTTCCTCCAACAGCATCTGATACCTTGTGCAACTTCATTGCTAAGTTCCTTCTCCCTTTCTTCTCCCCTCTCTTTATTTCTACACCCTTCCCCCTTCCTTAGACACAGAACCACACATGCAGCTACCCCGGGTGGCACAGCACCACCATTGCCGACCACACCAGACCTCATGGAGACAGTGCACCTGTTTCCTGTTTGGGAGAGCCCCACTCCACTCCATCTCTGCCAGCGGATCCTGGCTCCCTACCTGAAGAAAGCGCCTCGCCAGCAAGGTGCATGATCGTCCACCAGGGCACCATTCTGGATAATGTTAAGAACCTCCTAGAATTTGCAGAAACACTCCAGTTTATAGATTCTGTAAGTAGAATTGTGAAGGGAAGTTAATGATTCTGGAAGATAAATTATAAAACCCATTTCTTAAATCATTGCCATTTTCTATAGCCGAGATGTGATTAGCGTATATTCATGTAAAGGTAAAAGTATGATTTTTGTCTTCATAAATATGTTTTTTCAAAGATCCAATTTCATAGGCTACCAAGACAAAAGTATTTATAAATACTTACAACATAGGACTTTTGAAGGAAGAGTTTTTTTTTTTACATTTTCACACTTTTCCTTCACAAGTCATATATTTTTAAATAGTCAAATTCATGACATAAAGCAGAGCTTGGATTCTGGGAATGGAATGGTGTTTGAGTTACTTTTAATGTTTTTTTCTTTGCTTACTTCATGGTGCTTCTCTAGAATTTTGTCTTGCTTTTGAACAGCACATTAAGGATTTGGCTTACGCAGAGCTTAAAGCAATTTTTTAGTGGATTTGAAGTGATAATCAGTTCTTTGGTCATACCTGGCTCTTTCCACAAAATGCTGTTTATTGATTACTGGCCCCATTGCTTCACTGAGATAAATCATCTTTAGTGAAACAAATCTGTATCCAGCACCTCCACAGCGAACACTTGGTTCCTTTCCCAGTTGGTTAAAAAGCATTTATTACACAGTCATCGGACAAGAGATGACCATTGCCATCTATGCCATCTGGAAAAGGTCTTCACTTTGCTTTCCATTGCATGCAGATGTAGAGAGCTGGGAGGTCCCTGCAGCACACACAGAGTGCTGGCCTCAAGGCAGCCCATTAGACCACTCGACCACAGCATAATAGAGCAACTGCTCATCTTGAAGCTGTTGCTCAAGAAGCCAAACCCACGGGCCCAGTGTTTGCTTTGAGCGTCTCTCTCTCAGTGCTGTTTCAGGTGATGATGGCACACACTGTCTCAAAGTTCTGTGCCTCCCACATTGTTTCAGGATTCTTCATCACGGTGTGATCTCAGCAGTTTTGAATTCTTTGAAGAAGCAGATTTTTCACCTAGCCAACAACACACAGGCAAAGCCCTCCAGCTCCAGCAAAGAGAGGGCGATGGGACTAGACCTGCAGGAGAACCTAGCCTGAGGGTGAACAAACGCGTGTTGAGTGAGGGTTCACTTGACCCACCCAAGTTCTTCCCTCCTTCGAGGCACAGCACAATTCCACTGGTCATCCTTCGAAAAAAACGGGGCCAGGCCGGCCCCTTAGCCACTGGAGACGCTAGCTCCTTCATATTTGCTGACAGCTCAACTCCCAAGCGTTCCCCTGTCAAAAGCCTACCCTTCTCTCCCTCACAGGTAGAGCACAATTTCTGCACAGCTGTTACTAATTTTCAGCAGGCACCTGAGCCTTAATAATCTAGAAACTAATACTTTGGAACAAATGACTAATTACTGCTGCCCTCGCTGATTTCATCCCGTCCTTGAATCTAGCTGTTGCTGAGTTATACTGCCTCCCAAAGTTGAGGCTGTCTGCAGGCTGACTGTTGATTTTGGCATCATTCTTTCTTTTACTTTTTGGGTGGTTTTGAAAGATAGTTGCATGAAACATACTTTTAGTTCCTTCAACACTAGAGTTTAACATTTCTGTCTCTTTCTTTTTCTCCCATCTGATCCCTCCCTTTAAAATTTTTAACATCATTTCTGCCTCATTGTTCATTTACTCTTAGGCAATCCACTGACCCAGGGGAGGAGGGAACCAAATTGTGTTTATATAATGTTTGGGTTGCAACTAGAAAATTTAAAGCTAGAAAACAGAGATTCCAATCCATCTTTCAGTGGAAGAGTTTGGGAAGAGAATCAGAAACAAATGCTTAAGGAAAAGAACGTATTTTTAATTTCAGTTTCTCAACATTGGCGGTTTTGAGTTGTGCCATACTATTTTACTAGTGCAGTTTCTGCCAACAAATATTTTTATTTTATACAGCTTTTTTAAGGCATGAAAATTACAATTCTTATCAGAGATTTGTGTTCCTAAATTATTTAAATAATTAAAATTAATAGATAATTTGGCACTTTAAAACATTTTTCCAGTTGTATCTATTGAATTTGTTTTAAGAACAGACTTAGGTATGATGTAGATATATACATTTGGGAAACACTGAATCAAACAAAGATAAAAGCGGGTTTCTTAGCTGAGCAGAGTGGCATGGGTCTGTAGTCCTTGCTATTGGGGAGGCTAAGGCAAGAGGATCACTTGAGCCCAGGAGTTCAAATTCAGCCTGGGCAATGTAGTGAGACCCCAAGTCTTAAAACACTTTTTTTTTTAACTTCAGGACTTCTCAGAGTTATTAATATGCCATTGTGCCTTGTGAATTTCCAGGAAAAGCTGACAATATGTTATGTTTCCCAAATTTATTTTACTTTGGAATTGTTTAAGGAACACCTAGTTTTTGCCCCAGAACATTAGTGTTCTGAGAGACAGAGTTTATTATTCAAAAATTTTCTGGCCGGGCGCAGTGGCTCACGCCTGTAATCCCCGCACTTTGGGAGGCCGAGGCAGGAGAATCACCAGGTCAAGAGATCGAGATCATCCTGACCAACATGGTGAAACCGCGTCTCTACTAAAAATACAAAAAAAATAGCTGGGCATAGTGGCGTACACCTGTAGTCCCAGCTACTGGGGAGGCTGGGGCAGGAGAATTGCTTGAACCCGGGAGGCGGAGGTTGCAGTGAGCCAAGGTCACGCCACTGCACTCCAGCCTAGTGCCTGGGGACAGAGTGAGACTCTGTCTCAAAAAAAAAAAAAGAAT
>PVKP010031491.1:0-26916 GCA_004027715.1 Plecturocebus donacophilus | reverse complement strand
TTGGGGGAAGATAGCATGGGGAGAAATGCCAGATACAGGTGAAGGAGAAGAAGGCAACAAATCACACTGCCACGTGTGTACCTATGCAACAATATTGTATATTCTTCACATGTACCCCAAAACCTAAAATGCAATAAAAAATAAAATTAAAAAAAAATAAGATGTATTTAAACAGAAACACAAATAAAGCAGGGTAATGTATTGATCAGTTGTTGAAAATATTGTGGCCAGAGGCTCAGAGGAACCCAACCTTCTCCTTCTCCCAGGTATGATGGTTTAGGATTTGTTGATTCTAATTTGTTAAGTGAACAGAGTCACTTTGTAAAGCATGATTACTACAAATAACAAAAATTGATCATATATTATATATCTACACTCTACATATGAAATACACAACGTGTACTTCCCTGCTTGAAACCCAAAACACTGATTAGAAGCTGGCTTTATGCTTCCCATCCCCATCGTTGTCCTTTGTCAAGGACAGAAACATCTGGAAATGTCCTGAGGAACTGGCAGCCTGACCCCAGGCCAGCCTCACCCCATGTTGAGCTTGTGTAGTACAACACACTGTCTAGCACAACGTTGTGACCTGTGTTTTAACACACCATCACAAAGCAAGTTAAATTCATCAAATGCTGTACCTTCCGGAAGAGAGAATGGGGCAAGGCTCTGTTCCTATTTGGTCCACCACTGAGACTGGAACACGGAAAAAGTCAGACTTCTAACTAGCTGCTGGCAGTCACTGTAGAGGCTCCACACTGAGGCTCATTTTGGATCACAGATTCTCAGGATCTCATGCTGTGTAAGAGAGGCTGTGGACTCTCTCTTCCAGAAAATACACAAATGCAGAAACCCACACATTTACACAAATTTTCTACAGGTTTATAGAATCCTTGAAACACACCCGTGTATGCTTGGGTGATAATTAATTCACAGATTAAGAACCCCTAGGATTGACGACACAGAAGCACCTGCACCCACGAACCTGTGCATGACGCGCTGTGTCTTCCGGCCCTGACCACCCAGAAGCATCCCCCTCTGACTCCCTTCCATTCTGGAGCCTCCGTCATCCACTCTGGGAAGTTGCATTGAATCGGCCCCATACCCCACCCTGTGGCAAACCCTCCTGTTCATTAGGATTTAACCAGTGTCATTGTCCATGTACACCACAGTGACTTAGGTGCTCTAATCTGAGGGCGTAGATACCAGAGATATCAACAATCCAAGCAAGGCTCTCTCCAGCTATCATATAGGAGAAGCCCACCTTTCATTCACTGAGGAAGAACTAGGGTCACAGAGTGTAAGCCCTGCAGCAAAACGACATTGGATTTGATTGAATTAAGTTCTCCACTCCCAGTGAATGTGGGTACAGGCTTGTGATACCCTATTTTAAAAGTCAATTTTTAAAAAGTTTGCCATGAAATGTGGTGGTAAAGGTGTCAGGCTTGTAGACCTGTTGCAACCACTACATGAGATAACACAGGCAGAGTGCCGGTCACAGCCAGGAGGTCGGCAGGATATCCAAATTGTCAGAGTCCCACCTGCATGAGCAAGCAGGTACAGTGTCATCCACACAGGTACAGGGTGGGCACTCCTTCAGTCAAAAGAGGGACTGAGCCTCCTTTGCTTATGTGTATGCAAGCCTGTACTTTCATGTACACAACAAAAACAATCAAAAACTTAAAAACACTTTTATTTATAAATAATGAAAACATTTTTGTCTGAAAGGTATGGAGAACGTTTGAAAAGTGAGAGATATATCTTTAAATATGATACTATTTTTTAAAATTTTGCCTGACATTTTATGATAGAGCAATTTCAATCTGTATTTTTAAGTTTAATTTATATTGATACTTGGTTTTTGGCTCTGTCATAGTGGAAAAGATAACTCACAAAGACACATTTACCTAAAAAAGAAAAACAACAAGCCTAAACATTGTTTGCTATAACCAGATCATGACACTGATTTTTCTTTACTGTCTATGGGCTATCCCAAATTTTTATCAACATTTAGCTAATCACTTTCCATCATTCTCAAATGTCACAGGTTGCTTTTGAAATTAATTATGGAGGCATTTATACACACACACCCCAAATAGGTTCAAATCCACTAAAATGATTTATTTTGCCAGTTTTAAAAATTGCTAATGCTTTTTTTAAAAAGTTTTGTGCTTTTAGTTTTTGTGGGCACACAGTAGGTATACATATTTCTGGATTACATGAGATATTTTTATACAGGAATGCAATGCATGGTAATCACATCATGGCAAATGGGGTATCCATCCCCTCAAGCATTTATCCTTTGTGTTTCCAAAAAAAATCCAATTGTATGCTTTTAGTTACTTTTAAGTGTTCAATTAAATTGTTATGGACTATAGTCCCCCTGTTGTGCCAACAAATACTAAGTCTTATTCATTCTATGTTTGTAACTATAAATGCCCCATTCCCCCTGCCCCTCACCCAACTACCCTTCCCAGCCTCTGATAACCATCCTTCTACTCTCTAGCTGTGAGGTCAATTGGTTTGACTTTTAGCATCCACAAATAAGTGAGAACATGTGAAGTTTGTCTTTTCGTGCCTGGCTTATTTAAGTTAACATAATAACATCCAGTTCTAACCATGTTCTTATAAATGACAGAATCTCCCTCTTTTTTATGGCTGAATAGTACTCCATTGTGTGTATATGTATATAAATTTTTAAATTTTTAATTAAAAATATATATGTATGTGTATGTATGCCACATTTTTTTATCCACTCATCTGTTTTTGGATACTCAGGTTGCTTCCAAATGTTGGCTCTTGTGAAGAGTGCTTCAGTGAACACAGGACAGCAGATGCCTCTTCACTGTGCTGATTTCCTTTCTTTTGGGCATATACTCAGCTGTAAGTTTGCTGGATCATATGGTAGCTCTATGTTTAGGAGTTTTTTTGAGGATCTCCAACCTGTTCTCCATAGTGGTTGTACTAATTTACACTCTCACCAATAGTGTTCTTTTCCTCCGCATTCTCTCCAGCATTTGTTATTGCCTGCCTTTTGGATATAAGCTATTTTAAGTGGGGTAGGATGAGATCTCACTATAGGTTTGATTTGCATTTCTCTGATGATCAGTGATGTTCAACACATTTTTATAGGCCTGCTTGCCATTTGTATGTCTTCTTTTGAGAAATGTCCATTCCGATCTTTTGCCCATTTTTAAAACTATTTTCTATAGAGTTGTTTGAGCTCCTTCTATATTCTGATTATTAATCCCTTGTCAGACAGGTGGATTGAAAATATTTTTTTTTCCATTCTGTGGGTTGTCTCTTCACTTGTTTGACTGCTTGCTTTGCTGTGCAGAGGCTTTTTAACTTGATATGAGCCCATTTGTCCATTCTTGCTTTAGTTGCCTGTGCTTAACTTTGCCCAAGTTGATATCCTGGAGAGTTTTCCCAATGCTTTCTTGTAGTGATTTCATACTTTGAGATGTTAAATTCAGGTTTCAAATTCACTTTAATTTGATTTTTACACAAGGCAAGAGATAGGGATCAAGTTTGATTCTTCTGCATATGAATGGCCAGTTTCCGAGCACCATGTATTGAAGAGACTGTCTTTTCCCAGGTATATCCTTGGCACCTCTGTCAAAAATGAGTTCAATCTAGGTGTATGGATTTGCTTCTGGGTTCTTTACTCTGTTCCATCAGTCTGTGTGTCTGTTTTCATGCGAGTTCCATTCTGTTTTGATTCTGTGTAGTTCTATAGTATAATTTGAAGTCATGTAATGTGATTCCTTCAGCTTTTTTCCTTTTGCTTAGCATAGCTTAGGCTATTCTAGGTCTTTTGTGGTTACATATTAATTTTAGGATTTTTTTCTATTTCTGTGAAAAAATGTTATTGATATTTTGATAGGATTTGCATTAAATCTGTAGATTTCTTTGGGCAGTATGGACATTTTAATAATATTGATTCTTCTAATCCATGAACATGGAATATCTTTCCATTATCTTTGTTTCTTCTTCAATTTATTTTAAATCAGTGTTTATAGTTTTCATTGCAGAGATCTTTTACCTCTTTGGTTAAGTTAATTCTTATGTATTTAATTTTACGTGTGGCTATTATAAAGCGGTTTATTCTTGATTTCTTTTTCACATTGTTCAGTGTTGGCATATGGAAATGCTACTGATTTGTATGTTGATTTTGTATCCCACAACTTTACTGAATTTGTTTATCAGTTCTAATAGTTTTTTGGTGGATTTTGATTTTTCCAAATATAAAACCATGTCATCTGCAAACAAGGATAATTGCTTATGCATGTTTGATTCAAAAATTGAAAGTTTATAAATCTGAAAGCTTTTAAATGTTTAAGCATCACTTATAGCCAAAACTTTTAAAATCACTTAACGATGACCACATTCTTAAATACCCATTTTCAAAATGTCCTTTCCATAGGACAAGGTTCTCTTTAAAGTAATTCTTTATCACTAATTGTTTTAATATTAATGTTGCTTTGAAGCATGATTAAATGCATCTTTTCTCAAAAAAAAAAAAAAACTGTTAGTCCTATACTCCTTTAGCCACTCTCATCCACTGATAGCAACTTTGAAGCATATGCCTTTTTTAAAAGAAAAAATTAACTCATCTTTAAGACTGACAACTCTTCTAGAACATTATTATAACAAGCAGAGCTCTTTGTGGTACAAATGATTTTCACAGTAGTCCCATTACATTACAAAGCATTATAAAATACTACAGTATAACTCATAAATCTATTCACTGAGGCCCTCATAAACTGTGATACAGATCAAGATGTCAAATGCCAGTGGAAGGTCAGGGTTCCAATGTCAAGCCTCTGCATTTCAGACTCTTCATGGTCTGCAAGACCTGTGTTAGACACAGGACTGGCACTGGGAAAAGGCTGGCATTTATATGCATATATAAGCTTTATACTTGGAAACAACACATTTATTAACTTTAACACAAATAGATTTAAATACTTTTCTTATACCCCGATACCTTTGAATTCCCTGAAATATGGGCATTTACTTTGAACATCAATATCTTAGAGTCCCACACTGATGTTCAAATTCCCCCGGGATGAAGTAGCCCATACCAAGGAGCAGGTGAAATATTAGGAAGATGGGTGGTGCCTAGCTGAAGCCCAAATGTAATTTGTAAATCTCAGTGCTTTTAAATTTGGTAATAAAAAGCAGAAATCACTAAATTAACAAATACATATTATTTTATAACAAATGTTATCTATGTAACACTGATATTCATAATTTATTAATCTAACAGTACATATTTTTGTTAATTTAGTACACATACAAATACACTTTCATTTTAATTCCCATAACTGCTCTGCTCTAGGGTAAGTATAAATGGTATTTAAGTTGTATAGATAGGATTAGTACTAATTAGTAATATTGCTTCATGACTAAATTAGATGCTTATCTGTTCCCTCCTCACTGTCTAAAATAGATGCTTATCTGTTTCCTCCTCACTGTCTAAAATAGATGCTTATCTGTTCCCTCCTCACTATCTAAAATAGATGCTTATCTGTTCCCTCCTCACTGTCTAAAATAGATGCTTATCTGTTCCCTCCTCACTATCTAAATTAGATGCTTATCTGTTCCCACCTCACTGTTTACTTTCACATCATCTATCATTAGCCTTAACAGTTAAAATTTCTCTAGTATCATGTAGTATGTTCTCGTTGCTGTAGTCATTGTCATGCACAGATCAACACATTTTAAAACAAATAAGCCACCAGAGGACTGGTATTACTTTACCCTCCCAAGTTTCTCATTCCACCTAGCTCAATTCTCAACCTTGACACAGCAGCTGAGTGCCCTGTGCCCCTGGCCTGGTCTCCAGTGTCCATCTTCTCTGCGGGCCACAGCAAGCTGGCCATCTGTCCTCAATGAGGGGAGAAGAGGAAGGAGGCAAATAAGCAGAGGGGAGGGGCATAGAGTGAGCTTTATTCTCATCAACAGGGAGTTTGGGACGGAAGAACTAGAACAGAGGAACTAAGGAAAATGGGACTTTTGTTTCCCAACAGGATAGAGGAACAGCAACCAAACTTCGCTTCTCACCAGAACAACCAACCAAGCAAAAATCCAAACAGACAAATCGTACAAAACAATTGTTTCAAGACACCAGACGTGAGATAATGAAGGAGAGTGATCTCTCAGAGACAGAAAACAAAGTGCTTGCCCTGGCTTATTACCCTGAGTTTCTGGACTGTGTTGCCAGAAGGGGAAACCCAGGGAGAGCCCCGTGAACTCAGTGAGCTGAGGAGACAGAGCTGAGTGTCCAGAGCACTGGAGAGAAGACAGCTGCAGAGAGAATCCTGGGGGTGCACCGAGGGTCCCCCAAGAGTATCCAAATAATAATGACCAGCGCAAGTCTGTGAGGAGACTGCCTGAGGCCAGCCGAAAAGACTCCTGAAAATGCTTGCAGGAGTGTGCAGTGCTGACCCAGGGCAGGGAATGAAGCCTGTTCCCGTCAGCCAGGGACTAAGCCATGTATTCACAGTGCCTTCAGCAGACCACTCAGAAGGCCCTGACTTAACAGCAGAGAATAATTAGTAACAGGATGAATGTTACTCAGCTACTACCTAACAAATGTTAAAAGCTAGACTATATCACACTATTTCCAAGCAACTTAATTGCTTCCAAGAGAAAAGCTCAAAAATATTTCTAGAAATGCAAACATACCCAGTACCCAGAAGGTAAAATTTGCAATGTCTGGGATTACATTAAAACGTTTCAGGCATGAAAAGAAGCAGAAAAATAAAATCCACAGTGAGGAGAAAAATCAATCAATCTAACCACTGCAGAACTGACACCACTGTTAGAATGATAAGAAAAGGACAGTACAAACAATTATTATAATTGTGTTTTATATATTTGAAGAATTAAGTGGAGACAGGAGATATTTTAAAAAATTAAATCAAATTCTTACAAATGAAAGCTATAATATCTGAGATGAAAATGCACTGTACATGATTAATGACATATTAGACCTTGCATAAAGAAATACTAGTGAATTTGAAGACATAACAATTGAAATTATCTAAATGAAACACACAGAGAGAAAAAGAATTAGAAATGAACTAAATATCAGTGAGTCATGGGACAAGTTCTAGTGGTCTCATATATGTGTAATCAGAATAATCAAAATAAAAAAGAAAAATGAGACAAATATCTACCTACCTACCTACCTACCTACATGTTTGAAGTTGCTGGCAGAACAAGCTCCAAATTTAATAAAAACCTTAAACTCATGGATCCCAAATAATTAACAAAACCCAAACACAAGAACACACAAAAAATTACACATAGCTCAAAATAATCAGATTTTTCAAAACCAGTGACAAACAGGAAATCTTAAAGGCAGATAACGGGGGGAAATGGTGTGAAGGATCAAAGATACTAAATTTAACATGTATCATGAGAACAAGAAATGCCAACAGAAACACAGACCACCATCTTTAAAGTACTTAAGAGGAAAAGAAATCTCTACTCTAAAATTCTTTGTCTACAAAAATGTCATTCAAAACTGAACTAAGACAAAGACGTCTTCGGATATAGAGAAGCTGGAAGAATATATATTGCTGGCAGACTGGGCCTGCAAGAAATAAGAAATGAAGTCTCCACACAGAAGGAACAGACACAGAACTGATTGGGATAGCCACACGGATACAAAGAATATCAGACAGTAACTATATGGATCAATACATCATATACATTTCTCATTAGTTAAATCTCTTTAAAAATAAGCAATAGTTTAAAAATCATAATGTAGTATGTCATTTGTAACATACATAAAAGTAAAATGTATGATAATAGCACAAATGCTAAGAGGGAAAAAATGGAAAAACAACATCGTAAGTCTTTTGTTATATGTGAAGTGGTATAATACCATTTGATGGTAAAAAATTAAAGATGTATTTTACAAATCCAAAGCCATGACTAAGATAATAATAGCAATTAGAAGCATTATACATAATAAGCCTACAAAAGAAATAACAGAATCATAGACAAATACTCAATCTAAAGCAAGGCAAAAACAAGAAAAAGGAAATAAAGAACAGCTGGGATAAATATAGAAAGATGGCCGACTTAGAATTAACTACGTTAGTAATCACATTACATCTAAGTTATCCAAACACGTTAATAAAAATGCAGAAGTTGTTGAATTAGTTACAATGTAAGATCCAACTCTACGACCTACAGAAAAACATATTTAAAGACAAAAGTATGTTAAACATAAAAAGATGAAAAAGATACATCATGCTTGCACTAGTCAAAAGAAAGCTAGAGTGGCTCTATTAGTAACAGACAAAGAAGTTTTCAGAGCAAAGCTTATTACTAGGGTAAAGCGGGTCATTTAAAATAATAAATTAATCAAAAGAAGATGACAATCTTAAATATGCATGTAATAACTGAGCTTAAAGGACATGAAGCAAAAACTGAAAGCACTATGAAGAGAAATAGACAAATTTATAATTATAGTCAGAGATTTTAATGCTTCTATCCTGATAATTGATAGAACAAGTGGATATGAAATCAGTAAGAACATAAGAAGTTTGAGCACTATCAACCAACTAAACCTAACTGATGTTTACAAAAGACTGCCTCCAACAACACAATAATTCATAGAATTTTCAAGTACATGGTGAACATTAACCAAGTGACATAGTTTGGGTATTCATCCCCACCCAAATCTCACGCTGAATTGCAATCCCCAATTTTGGAGGTGGAAACTGGTGGCAGGTGTTTGGGTCATGGAGGTGGACCCCTCATGGCATGGTGCTGTCTTCACGTTAGTGAATCTCTGGAGATCTGGCAATTTTAAAGTGTGTGGCATCCTCTCCCCTAACCTTCCCTTCCCTCCTTTCCCCTCCTCTCCCCTGCTCTCCCCACCTCTCTCCTCTCTTAGTTCTACTTTCAGCATGTAAAATGCCTTCTGTTCTGTCTCTTACCATTACGGTAAGCTTCCTGAGATCTCCCTAGAAGCAGATGTTGGTGCCATGATTCCTGTACAGTCTGCAAAACTGTAAGCCAGTGAAACCTCTTTCTCTATAAATTACCCAGTCTCAGGTATTTCTTTATAACAATGGAAGAATCGCTTAATATGCCAAGGTACATTATTTTCTGTGGCATAACATAAATCACAATAAATTTAAAGGGATTTAAGTTATACAAGTATATGTTTTGATCACAGTGGAATTAGATGTCAATAATGAAAGTTTTTAGAAAATTACCCCCAAATATTTGGAAACTAAATAACACATTTCTAAATAACCCATGCGTCAAAGGAAGAATACTAAGAGAAATTTGAAAGTATTTTCAATTGGATGAAAATGAAAAAAAGTTCCACCAGGAATCAATTTGTGGGAGTTTGCTGAAGCACTGCTCTGGGCATTTAATTTACAACATTAAATGTATGTATCACAAAAGAACAAATATCAGTGACTTCAGCTTCCACCTTAAGCAACCAGAAAGAGAAAAGCAAATTAAACCCAAAGTAAATAGAAGAAAATAAATTGTAAAGATCAGGACAAAAATCAATGAAATAAAGCAGAAAACAATAAAGAAAAATCAACAAAGCCACATGGTTGTTGTTTAAGAAGATCAATCAGAGTGGAGAATCTCTGGTCAGGCTGATCAGGAGAGAGAAATAGAGAGAACACAATTACCAGTGCCAGGAATAAGAAAACTTCAAGCATGAGCCTACACTTACTAAAAAGATAACAATAAAACATTATGAACAACTTTAATGAATACATACAACAACTTAGGTGAAACAGCAGACTTGTTTTGAAAGACACACAGTACCAAGCTCACTCAGTAAGATCAGGTATCTTGGAAAGCCTTGTGTCTACCAAAGAAATGCAAATTGTAGTTAACTACATTTCCGCAAAGAAAACTTCAGGTCTCAATGCTTCAAGTATGAATTGCACCAAACATTTAATAAATAAACAAAACAAATTCTTTCATGAAATTTAAAAGGAAGAAATACTTGTCAATTCATTCTATGATGCCACCATTTCTCAGATAACTAACTCAAACAAAGATACCACCAGATAAGAAAATCACAAATGTCCATAGTGAACATAGATGAAAAAATTCTAAACAAAATTTTAACAGTGAATCCAACAGCATATAAGAAGTACAGTGCATCATGACCCAGTGGGGCTTAATCAAGATTAATTTAGAATTTGAAATTCAACCAACACAACTTGCCACAAATAAATTAAAAAGAAAGAAAATCCAGCCATGCATGGTGGCTCACACCTGTAGTCTCAACACTTTGGGAGGCCGAGGCAGACAGGTCACTTGAGGTCAGAAGTGCAAGACCAGCCTGGCCAACATGGTAAAACCCTGTCTCTACTCAAAATACAAAAATAAGCCAGGGGTGGTGGCAGGCACCTGTAATCCAGGCTACTTGAGAGGCTGTTGCAGGAGAATTGCTTGAACTTGAGAGGTGGAGGTTGCAATGAGCTGAGATTGCACCATTGCACTCCAGCCTGGTAGACAGAGCAAAACTCCATCTCAACAACAATAACAACAATAAAAAAAAAAGAAGAAGAAGAACAGAAAAAGAAAGAAAATTCACATTAGCATCTCAATAGATGCTGAAAAATCATCTAACAATATTCAACATCTATTTCTGATTTGTAAATCATATAAAGGGCTTGAATCTAGAATACAAAAAGAGCTCTCAAAACTTAATGGTAACAAGATAAGCACCACATTTTTTGAAATGGGCAAAAGATTTGAATAGACCGTTTACTAAGGAAGATATATGGATAGGAAATAAACATATGAAAAGATGCTTAGTATCAGTAGACATTAGGGAAACGCCAACTAAAACCACCACACAATGCCCTACATAACTGTCAGAATGCTAATAATAAAAAGACTAACCACACAGCCTTGATGAGGAAGTTGGAGGAATAAGAGAACTCATATACTGCAGGTGGGAATGTAAAATGCTAGATTTTGCAGAAAGTTTGGCAGTTTGTTATAAAAGTAAGCTTACTCCTACCATACGAACTTGTCATTTCACTCCTAGGTTTTTACCCAAAAGAAATGAGAGCATATGTTCATACAGAAAGTTTCACATTAACATGTCATAGCAACTTAATTTGGAAAAGCCATAAATTGGAAATGACCCAAATACCCATCAATAGTTGAGTTGACAAATTGTGTAATATCCAGACAATGGAATACTAATGGACAATAGAAATGCACTGTTGATACACACAACAACATGGATGGATCTCAAAATACTTACGTTGAATGAAAGAACATAGAAAAAACTACATACTCTGCAACACAAGTCATATAAAATCCTGAAAAATGCAAACTAATCTGTAGTGACAGAAAGCAGTTGCATGGTGTGGGAGTGGAGCTCAGAGAAGAACCGGAGGGAGAGGCTCAAAGCAGCACGGGGAGCCCTTGGCATGAAGTTTACAGCTTGACTGTGGTGATACGTGAGTCTACACACCTCACAACTTACACAGTTACGCACTTTCCATATATTTATGTCACGTCAATGGTCATTCGGTAGAGTGGTTAAAACAGCATCAGTGAGCGGACTTGGTAGAGCAGAGGAAGCTGCCAGCCAAACCCTCACTTCTGTGCAGATTCTACCCTCTTTTCCTTGCAAAGACCTGAAGGGAGCACGAGGGTCGGGCCCCAGCACCCCTCACGGTGCCAACCCGCACCCCTCACGGTGCCAACCCGCTGGCTATCAAATGCCAGGCAACTTCTGAGACCAAAAGACAGGGCCTTTCATTCCATCATTTGAAACAAGAAGCAAAGAGATTTGAACAGCTGAGGACACATCGGCCTGGATAAGTTTGGCTAAAATGAGCTTTTCTGTTTTAGTGGAAAGGAGGGGTTTTGAGTCAAGGGGATGCCGTCCTGCTACCACATTGGTAAGAGTCGCTGGTGGAAGAGTTTGAGGACAGGGAAAAATGATTTTACAGTTCTGCGTTGCGAGCCACGTTTCTTTGCATCTTTTTGTTTGAGTCCCATGGAGAAGCGCTGAGCAGAGGGAGGCGCTGGACTAGTCAACAGTGCAGGGCCCAGGTGTGGGGAAGACCCACAGCCGCAGACCGAGAGGGCCTAGAGCTGGCTTTCTGCGGGATTGGAGGTGGGACGCTGCCTGCAGTCCTCTCTCCCTTGCAGGGCTTTGAGCGGATGACCCCACTCCAGGTCAGCCGAGAGGGACACAGGACAGGGAACGGCTCGTGTGCAGGCTGAGGGCAGAAAAGGGGACAGACGCACAAGTGGGAAGGAGAGGGTGAGACTCTGTCAGCGAAAACAGGCCAGCTCTGTAAGCCACATGAAGAGGCTCGCTCTGGGCCAACTATGAGTGACATGGCCCATGACACAGCCCTCAGGAGGTCCTGAGAACATGTGCCCAAGGTGGTGGGGGCAGCTTGGTTTCATCCATTTTAGGGAGGGATGAGACATCCATCAAATACATTTAAGAAATACATTGGCTTGGTTCAGAAAGGCGGGCAACTCAAAGGCTGGGTTGGTGGGGGTCCTTCCAGGCTGCAGGTAAATTTAAATATTTTCCGATTGACAATTGGTTGAGTTTGTCTAAAGACCTGGGATCAGTAGAAGGACAATGTTCAGGTTAAGATAAAAGATTGCGTAGACCAAGGTTCTTTTGAAGTCTTACAGCGGCTGCCCTCAGAGACAACAGATGACAAGTGCTTCCTATTCAGACCTTTAAAAAGGTGCTGGACTGTTAATGTCTTCAGCACAGGGAGGGCCCGGAAGAAGATGATCTAGCTACGTTAATAGAGATTCTTTACAGATGCATGTTTTCCCCCACAAAGGGCCACTCTGCAGGGCCATTTCAAACTATGGCAAAGAAGCATGTTTTGGGGTAAAATATTTTGATTTTCTTCCTTGTCTTGTAATGTTATTCCAGAGTCAGGTTGGAAAACAAGTCATGATAGGGTTAAATAAAACCCATCTGATGAGAATTTATGGTTTGTAGAGCATGAGTCCCCAGACCCCTTAAAGAGGAATTTGGGTAAGATAAAAAAGTCAGAACTTAGTTCTCACCGCCAATATCCAGAATTGTACATGTTATTAATGGTGATGGTTTGAACAGTTATGGGGACGGTTTAAAAGAGAGAGGGGAAGAAAGAGAAAGGAAGTGAGTTTAAAGAAGAAAATGATAAAAACAAGAAGTGACTGGATAAAACTCCTATTAGCAGCGTCAGCAAGGGAAAAACTTGCGCACTTTGGAATATTTGTTTTTGGTAAGTTTCTCCCTGTACCCACTTTTCTCCTAAATTGTGCTTCTTTCCAGTGATGTCTTCGCGGAGGCGCTGAAAAGTTTGGATCCTAAGAGCACAGTGTTCCTTTGGAACGCTTCCTGAAGAGCTTGGCGACGGAGCCTCCTTGCTCCCTGAGGAGGGCGGACTGGGAGCGGCCGGTGTGGACTGAGTCTGTGCACCTCCTGGATTGTGAGTCTGAGTCTGCTGGCCTTTGCTAGCTAAACAGAAATCTGGTCCTGCTCAGAGCTTGCAATGGGCACAGAATGCATCTGAGGCCCTGTTTGGGGACTGAGATGTCTCACAGCAGTCCTTGGGTGGCCACTTGGCAGTCTGAATTTAAGAGAAAAAGCAAAAGCAACCAACAGTAGGAAAAAATGAAACAAAATAGGATTGCTGAATAGTAACACAGAGGGGAGAGACAGCAAGAGAAAGCAGGGTGGAGGGAACGGACAGTGACCACTGACTGCTTGCATGGTGGGAGACGCCCAGCTCCCTCAGCACAGCAGGAGATGCTGCCAGTCCCTCAGGTCAGTCACCCTGGCAACTGGGCTTTTGAAGTCCATGTAGCAGCCTGCCTAACCCGTTCTCTTTTGCTCTCTAAACTTCATGAAAACAGCAAACCTTAAAGTATGAACAACCTTAGAGTAATAGCATTTTGGAAGAGAACTTTCAAAGATAGAAAAGCTTTTAATTTTTGCAGGAAGGGAGATCTGCAAATTATTGGGTCCAGGCACTAGCCCCTCTGTGAAGGTTCATAGCACGTCCTGCTGAAGCCACCCCGTTTTTCCACACAAAGGCCGGGACGGTGGGACAGTGGTGGCTGCACCTCCCACAGGCTCCCACCTGCCTCCCTCAGCCACGGAAACACCTTTGTCTTCTCTCACTTGATGGTGGTAATTAGTAATCCGCTTTTCTACACTTTCATGGGTAGAAGTTTTTTCTTTTGTACTTCAAGTACAATTGGATGTTAGAGCTCTGAAAAATATAATGTATATTTTAAAGGATTGAAACTCGGTAAAAAAGAGTTCAGTGCCCTTTCAGAAACCTTTTGGGGCTGGGCGTGGTGTCTCACACCTGTAATCCCAGCACTCTGGGAGGCCAAGGCAGGTGGATCACCTGAGGTCAGGAGTTGGAGACCAGCCTGGCCAGCATGGCGAAACCCTGTCTCTACTAAAAATACAAACATTAGCTGGGCGTGGTGGTGGGCACCTGTAGTCCCAGCTACTCAGGAGGCTGAGGCAGGAGAATCGCTTGAACCTGGGAGGCAGAGGCTGCAGTGAGCCGAGATCACACCACTGCACTCCAGCCTGGGGGACAGAGCGAGATTCTGTCTCAAAAAAAAAAATTTTTTTTGGTATTTTATAGTTTAATTAAATTGTGAATGATTTTGAACATATATAGGAGTTAAGTATTTTTAAACAAGTGTTTGTAAACAAAAATTACAATGTTACCTGCTTCCTTTTTCAGCCATATTATTATAATCCCAAGAAGGGGTAAGGTGTAAGATGGACTCCAGACCGGACTACACATGGACTCAGGACTTTAAAACATTCTCTCTCCTTCTCCTAAACTGTGGGGTATCTGCGTGTATTTTAAAATAAAAATACAAGTTTGTCATAACGAAGTCTTAATGTGATGAAATGACAAGAAAAAGTAAAACATCAAATAAAAAATAAATTCTTAAAATTAACCTCTTTAAAACGACAGTGAACATTATTGTAAAATACGCCTTAGTAACTACCACAATGAAATCCAAAACTTAGAAGAATTTTCATTAAGCCTAAGAATCAACATTCTTACTGTCTTCTAAATGATGACACGAATACAAATGGTAAGCACTGTGTGGATGTCCCTCTAAGCCCCACACACGAAGCAAGGCCCTTCCTAGGCCCTCCCTGCTCCGCTTCTCACAGCAAGCGAATTGCAGAGCTCAGACTCCAGCCTTGGATGATAACTCAGCCGGACCGTCAGCCACAGGACATCCTGCCTCTAGCTGTGAGTCATGTCTGAAAATCAAATCAGAGCAGAGTTAACTCCTTTCTGAATCAAGACAAGCCAAATACAAACATTTATGAAAATATTCGAATATGAAATATTGAACAAGACCAACTAGTTTGTCCCTTAATATTTTTTCATACTGAAGAGTATCTTTGCTAGGCTTGTCATAGGTGAAGTTTCTCTATTAGTGATTATTTGAAGAAGTAACTGAAGTGCATTGACTTATTCTAGAATTGAATTGGTCAAAAATGAAGTCAGATTTATAGACTTCATAATTTTTTTTATCAAAAAGTCCCATATTTTGTTGTTTTAAAGCTCAAATGTAATTCTTGATTGGTTCTATACTGACATAGCATTAGGCACTTCTAAACATAGCTGATTTCTTACATTGCAGGGGAATTTAAATTTTGAATAATTTTCTCCATGTTTGACCATTTGCCCTCATACTTTTTTTTACAAGACTTTATAGACCAATTTTTCTCTTTACAAGATTGGATTCAAAAAGGTAACTAGATGTTGAATGCCCCGGTCTATTTTGTCATTAGCATTCAGATGGGAAAAAATATGTACCCAGCATATGTTATGTTTTCATTTTCATTTTGAAATGTTTCAAACTTTTTCTTCTAAAAGTAGCTAAGAAGTTTTAAGCAAAATCTGTGCAAACACAGGAGGGTTGCCTATGAAAATGGATCTCAGCTGGAAGCACTCCACCCCCAAGCTGACTTCAGGCGGGCCAGGGAAGGAAGGCCAAGGAAACAGATTCAAAGCACTGCTGAGGTCGCTGGGCCTTTGCGCTGCTTTGACCGTGTGGACAGTGGAGGTGTGTATGTTTGTGAGGCACCTTGAAGGTGTCCATCTAAATACAAGGCTCACGTAAGCACGCTATCCGAGAGAAAACGATGAACTGCTGGGGAGTCATGTAAGGAGGACAAGCCAGTCTGAGGCATAACCCAACTTCCAGCGAGCCTGTGGTCAAGTCGTATGTGGACAGGACCTTGTGCCTTTCTTACAGGGGAGAATTCTGTGGGGCGCTGGCCCCCTCCTTGCCCATCTGAGAACTGACTGCGCTCCCTCATTGCAGATGGCAGGTGTGACCGCAGCAGGTGACACCCGGAAGGAGGCGTGGCGAGCACTTCCAGCTAAGGAAGAGGGTCCCTGGGTTCAGCGCCTCAAAACTAACATCCCTAAAAAGACAGGAGGGCCGGGGAGGTCACAGCCACACTGCCCTCTCTAATGACGGACGTTTGCCGTGAGAAGGAAGGAATTAGAGCTGATTCGGCCACATCCCACCCCACGCCATAACCATTTTCCCATTAAGAAAACAAATGTTTCAAACCTCGAGCAAGGTCTTAGGCCAGGGCCAGCCTGTGTGCTGGGCAGTCGTGCGAGCCCTCCTTGCCGGGCTCCACCCAAGGGTGGAGGGTTTAGGGCTCTCCCGTCGCTGGCTTGAAACCCTTCATACGTTTGAAGAACAGGCCCTGTGTTTTTCTTTCGCACTTTATTTCCTGCACATTGGGTGGTTAGTCCTGTGTAAGACATCCACCTTTAGAGATGGCGCCTTTTTGGAAGCTGCTGAAAGACTGGCTTTCTGTCTCCTTGCCTCAAGTCAGACCGGCCCCAGCTGTGATGGACACAGCCCCGACACGCAGGACTCTGTTCCTGCCTTGATCCTCTCCTCACTCCCTCAACCAACCGATCCCCACGCCTCTCCCAGTTTCTACAACACTGCAAAGTCAGGGCTGCCACCAGGGCAGGGGTTGCAGTCGGCTCTCGCTGTCCCCTTCAGCGCCCAGGCCACAGGCAGGAATGGGGATGGGACATCTCCAGCTTTTCAAAGCTCCCAAGGCAACACCCACCTACGTACACCCCGACTGCAAACCACCTCCCTGTCCACTCTCCAGTCACATCTCTTCCGCCAAATTCCCCCAGGTGACCCTAGTCTGGGACATGGACATCGCTGGTCGGGAGTAGTCTGAGAACCGTGAGGCTGCTCTCACTGACTTGAGCTTTACTTTCCTCAGTTCATGTCCCATTATTCCAGCACAGGCGTTATGACATCGTGGTCTCTCCTGGGCCACTCGACACCAGCCTCTCCAGCCCATAGCTCCCCACCCCAGCTTGCCTCCTGCTCCTCCATGACTGGGGGCCCCAGGCGAAGTAGAATCTCTGGTACACATGCTTAATTAGAGTGGGTAGCTAGGTATACAAATGTAAATAATAATAATATCATGGAGAAACTCAAGGGGAAAATACCCACAAGCAGCTCTCTGAGGAGGGCTGAGTGAAAATGAAATGAAGGTCCCATTCGTGTTGCTCCATTCTGCTATGAAGCAGGAACTTTCTAGACGTACTTTACAGATGAGGAAACCGTGCACCAAGGTTAAGAAGCTTAACCTGTGCCCCAGGACAGAGGGTGAGGGTGGAATGGGGACTTGGGTGCAGGCTGGCTTAGCTCCAGAGCCCAGCCAACTGCTAAGCACCATGTTAAGTCATGGCACCACCAGAGGCAGTGGGGATGAACAAGCTTGCCTTTCTATAGATGCATCCATGAGCCAATACCTGGAGGCAGCAATGCAGGGAGAGCCAGAAAGCAAAGGCTAGGACCCGCTGTTCAGGCTTGGTGCACCCCAAAACTCTTAACAGAAACGTGAGTCCTAGTTGTGTGGCTTGTCAGAGTGTTTGCTGATCACTCGTGAAAACCAGGAACATACAGGGGACTTTTCAACATCCTATCAGCTTGTGCCTTCCAACTTCATAATTAATGAGGAATGAAATATATTTATTCTATAATAAAACAGGTTAACATAAAATTAGATGGATGGAACATAATTCTCACACCATAAAATCCACCTATTTAAATGTTTGCCTTATGAGTTTCAGAATATCCAGAGTCAAGCCCAGGAACACCCCTCTCCACCCCTCCAGTCCAGGGAGGTGCCGTCTCAGGCATTTTCACCTGCCATCTGTCTGTTCTCCCAAAGACAGCACATACCCAGACCATTCTGCCTGTGACCTCTCCAACTCAGTGGCCACCACATGCAGGGCAAAGTGCAGCCCCAAGGCTGGGCTTCCAAACCTCCAGCCACGTGGCCTCTGGCTGCTCACCCAGGCTCATCTGCTACTACGCTCCCAGACCTGCCCTGAGACCCAGCCCAGAGCACCGCTCACTGTCATTCAGCTACGGTGCCTTCTCTCCCACCGTCTGTTTGAAATTGGGTGTCATTTTCTGGAATGGCTTTCCCAACAGTGTTTCTAGGCCAAGGTGGACTTCATGATCCTTCTTCAACCCTGGGATTCTGTCCAGACAGCACTAAGTAGATACGCTGTTTCTAATGTAGCTCTCTTCTGTATTAACGAGGATGCCAGCAATCCCCGTATTCTCTTATTTAGAATATGCCTTGCTTAAGAATGATGATTTCTGAACTACAGGGAATTCATACTTTTCCTGTGAGCAGGACTTGACTCAGCAGATCCTTCATTTCTCCTGGAAATGTGTGCTTCTGATTTCCAGGACAACATTCTCCCAGATCCCTTCCACTCCGGGATGCACAGTCCCAGGCTGCCTTTCCCCTTCTGCCTTTGGCTCTGACCATGGAGTGTTGCAGGGTTCAGACCACAGACCTTGGCTTTTCTGCCTCTGCTTCTTCTTTGTTGATATCATCTGGTCCCATGGCATCAAGTACCATCTCTACACCGATGACTCCCAAAGCATATTTCTAGACTGAGACTCACCTCTGAACCTCGGACTCACAGATTCAACGACCTGCTTGACATCTTCACTGAGATATCTAATTGGCATTTCCAGCTTCCCTGTCCACAGTGGAATTCTAGGTGTTTCCCATCCTCACAACCTTTAGACTAGCTGCCAAACCAGAAAGGTATTTGACTGTGAAGAGTGCATCTAGGGACGGCTGCGGGGTGGTACCTGGGACGAAGGCTTCCAGCTGGAACTCATAAGGACCTCATCTCTTCCCACCTCATCACAGCCAGCCCTGCACTGCTCCTGCCCTGGGCACAGACTCACGTGGAAAGCTGACTGCACCATCTGCTAAGAAGCTCCTGGTCACCTCTCCTTTTCTGGTTTGTTTGAGCTAGCAAAGAACTCTTTCTTTTGGGGGATAGTAGTTCAAATATATTCACTACCATTGTTTTAGAGCTAGGTGAATTAATGTTCATCATGACTCCCATGAAGTCAAAGCTCCTGCATCATGTACTTTTTAGAAAGGCCTTTTTCCCTAAATTATCAAAAACAGTCTTCGTTTAACCAATATTTGGCACTGATTTGTATTATCCAGAAAAAATAATTCAAAAGGGAATTAACATGACCTTGTAGCATTTGTCGGGAGCTGTGCTCTGTGACTTACATATTGGCTTGCTCAATTCTTCAGATATTCTGAAAGGCATATACTACTAACTCCCTCCTGTAGTTGAGAAAATAGATCCTCACTGACATTAATTAAACTGCCCAGTGTCAAGTAGCTCATAACAGCTAGGAAATGCCTAGGATTTAATATAAGTGTGCTGATGCTCAGACCATGTATATCTCTATGCAAGGATCAGAGATAATATAATCATCATCACTATCATCACTATAATCATTACCTACATAAAGGACAGGCCATGGGGGCGATTCTGTAATATATATTTTGCATTGAGTTTGCATACCTGATAAAGTCATTTAGCCTCATAATTACCTTAAGAGCCCAACGATGCAAAAGTCCATCATACGACTTTCAAATTGGCAAAGATGATAATATTGAAAACCTGTGCAACAGGATTATAACAATAATTTAGCTTGCTACACGGTTAATCACCACTGCATTACATTTTGAATACTGCGGAGAATGAATGTCTTGTCTGAAAGATAGCAAACATTTTTGAATACTGTTACCTAATTAATTAGCTAAGATTTTTGCTGAAACCAGCAATACAAATAGAACTTTAAAGTTGAAAGAAAGCTTATAATTTTTTTCCAACCTTTTTGATTTTATAGAAAAATTATTTAAATTCTTGAATTGAAAGATTAAAAACAAAAGTTTTAAGCTAACAATATAAATTGCAGTCTAGAAAGCCACTGTCTATTAAATATTAAAGTAGACCCACTTATATAAGTTACTTTAGCAGATATAAAAAAGGTTTCGACCTTAATATTACAGAGAGGAGTTGTGAATACTTTATCTCGTGTTCCCCCAAACACCTTAAAACTTATAAAAAATTATGTGATTTAGTTTACTTCTTTTCAAGGTAACAGGGAAGACTTGAATATTTGCCCAGCCAATGTGATAAATTTGTGCTCAATCTTAGCACATATTAACAATATTTTTAAAAAATATAGGACAAGGGCAAGTTAAGAAGAAGAAACACAAGCAATAGAGAAGGTATGAAGTGAAACACGAGAGTCTTCCAAAGTATCCAGCTGAGCTCCTGGCTCCCATTTCTCAGCAGCCAAAGGCTGGTTGAGAACTCAGCTGGGTATTTTCTGTGCCTTTACACACCTGTCACTGCGTATACATATACATGCATACATAAATACACAGAGATGTGTTTATGTTTATATTAGACATTTCATATATCGAATGTACATGTTTAAAAGGACTATCTTCTCTAAATATGATCACATTATTTATGTTTATATTAGACATTTCATATATCTAACGTACATATTTAACAGGACTACCTTCTCTAAATATAATCACATTATTTAATAAATTTGAAGTGAGTTCTTCCTATATATAAAGGGTATCTTTATTAATTTTTTTAGATCTGCTTCATTTTTTAAAAAAAGCACAGGATCTCTCTCTATATAAATGTTTATTCATTATTTCCCCTACATTTGAAAGTCTGTTGGTTTCCATGATTTTATTATTACAAAGCTAGCTAGCACAATGAGTATTCCTATCCACATATTCTTGAACACTTATAAAGATGGTCCCATAGGATTTCTTTCTTTCTTTTTTTTTTTTGTTTAGATACATGATTTCACTCTGCTGCCCTGGCTGGAGTGCAGTGGTGTGTATGATCATGGCTCACTGCAGCCTCAACCTTCTGGGTTCAAGGGATCCTCCCACCTCAGCCTCCTGAGTAGCTGGGACCCCAGGAACATATTTTTTTTTTTTTTTTTAGTTTTTTGCACAGATGGGGATCTCACTGTGCTTCCCAGGCTCCTTGAACTCCTGGGCTCCAGTGTGCACTCACTATAGGCAAGGCACTGTGTTAAGAATTTTACGTATATGTATGTATATGCATATATTATCTCTAAACCTTATGCCAACCCAAGCAGGCCCATACAACACAGCTGCTCCTATGATGTGCTAAAACCACACAGCTAGTGCGGGCACCAGTGTGTGTCTCTCCCAAGTCTTTGTCTCTCCACCAGAACAGAAAACCACATTTACAATTTTATTATTTATAAATTCTTCTGGTGAAAAACCATTTGTTTTAAATTCCCAGCCATTAATAAGCAGGGAATTTTACTTGATATCTCCTTTGCCTTTATTTTTAACTGTTGACTTGCCTCACATAGATTTCACTTCAAAACAATTCCTCTTTTCCTTCATTTAAGTTGCACTTCAGATTCTTCAGTGACTTGTCAGTAGAGGGAGCCTTACAATGCATACATTTGATGGCCCGTTTAAATGGTGAACAGTGATTTCTCAACATGAAAATCAGCCAGTTAAATTTGTTTTATAATAGAACAGCATATTTATAGGAAGGAAAAGGAGAGGCAGGCAGCTGCTGGGTTGTCTGTGGGAGAAAACAACCTCTAAAGCGCTCAGTGAACTCATCGCTCAGCTGGAGCGTCTTTCTGTTTCCTTAGCGTTTCCAAGATGCGGCTTCCTTTTGCTGGGACTGAACTTGAAGCTTGAATTCCTGAAAGTAATTCATTGGGTTGTATGCTAAGTAATAGGCACCGCCTGTTTCCTGTGAGTTTATTGACGAGCTCAATTCAGGACCATGAATTGCCAATGCACTTGGAACACGGGATCCTTGTTCGGTGACTATTACGGGTCTTGCTGAGTGGGGAAGTTAGGCCCTGAGCTCTGCCATCGCCACTGGCAAGCTGTGTGCCTACATTGTGACATGTGACCATGGCAGCCCACTCCCGACCCACGCGCCATGCTGTGGAAAAGCTGATGCTGAGCAGCCTCTGGGCTCTCGCAGGCTCCACAGGCACCAAAGCTGACAGCCCTGAAGTTGCCGGGGGCTCTGCCTGAAGCTGGCTGCATGCTGCGCTGAAGGGTTCCAGCCAAGCCATTTGCCCGGCCTTACCTTTGATCCTCAGCTACTTGCATATTTTTATAAGTTTAGGTGGAGAAAAAAGCACCTGCTCAAATATCTTCAAGATCTTTCTGTCTTTACAGCCCCGTGGTGGAAAATGAGGTGCCCTGGGCCTGGATGGAAGTCAGGTTTCATGGAGCACTATTGAGAGACAGCCTCTCAGGCCACGCCACTGTCCCAGGGAAGACCCACCATGCGACATCAGGGAGCTGACCCAGGCCTCCCCAGACGCAGGGCGTAGCAAAGGCGCTTCTGAAATACATCAAAACAGGAATCGGCATTATCCAAGTGACTATCGTTTCCAGTCCTTTTCAACTGCAAACACAGCCTTCACCTTCTGCTTTTTCTTTTAGTTGTTCCCAGACTATTCAGCTGGATTGGGAAAAAGTATTAACAGCTAAATATTCAAGCACGAGAGGAGTAAGCCCCACTGTAGGGTGCTAGAAGGGAGGCACCAGCAATTCTGCCCTACCCATATTCACATTCGTCTCCCGTCTGCCATTTATTAATTCACAAACATCTGTGGGTTGACTGCATTACTGCTTAAGATTTTCAAGGCTGGTTAGGCAAAAATAGTTTTTTGTTTTTTTGAGATAGAGTCTGGTTTTGTCACCCAGGTTAGCGTGCAGTGGCACAAACACAGCTCACTGCCAATTCCTGCAACCTCTGTCTCTCAGGCTCAAGTAATCCTGCTGCTTCAGCCTCCCAAGTAGCCGAGACAACAGGTATGCAACACCATGCCCAGCTAAGTTTGTATTTTGTGTAGATATGGGGTCCTGCCATGTTACCCAGGCTAGTCTTGAACTCCTGAGCTCAAGAAATACACCGCCTCAGCCTCCCAAAGTACAGGGATTTACAGGCGTGGGACACCTTGCCCAGCCAAAAAGCGATTTTGTAAAAAACAAGCTTGAAACAATGAGACGTTAAGGACTCTAACACCTGGATTTCCATAACTCCTCCCTGATAACTCCTTTAGTCTTATATTTAGCCTTTGTTCGTTTTGTTCTTTAGGTTCTGGTTTGATTTGATCTTAAGTCATCAGAACAAGCAAGGATCATTGTGATTCTTCTCAGAGATATGCACAAGTTCCGTCTGAACTCAAAATAGCTAAAAATTGATACTGCAAAACCACTTAACAATGGAGGAAAGTTTCATTCCACAATTATGCAAAGGCTTCTTTTGCAAATATTCCTGGGACAGAGAACACAATGACAAATAAGATGTAACTTGGCGATTACTTAATTCCTTCATGAAAGTGCGAAGAAGGGATGCATTCAGCGGTGCAGATGGTTGAGTGTGTCACAGGCAGGTTTGGGGAAGAGGGGACAGTCAGCACCCACGGGAAGAAAAGGCAGAAAAGGAGAGGTGGGGTTTGACTGCAACAAGTGCTCTGCCCTCCATCCAGCGAGGCTTGGGTCCACCTGGAGCCACTGTGGCACACCACAAGCATGCCAGTGTGCCAGCTTCCGCACAGGCAGGCTCTCCTGAGGCAGCTTCCAGCTGTAAGTCAGCGCTCCATGGGGAAAAAGGCACTGGAGTTGGAGCCTGTGCTTCTTTAATTTCTCTTGGCCCAAGTAGGTGCCTCTGTAGCATGGGTATGACAATTCCTTCTCAAGACTCTGAACTACGGACATTATGTGAAAGTCAGATGTTACTCCTGTGTCCAGAGTGGCACCGTCTCATCCATATGAGGAAGGAAAACTCATTCATTTCTTCCCACGACTCCTTGGACAAAGGACTCTTCCTGGGAGCTATGATAGGCTTTAGGGATGGTTGGATACTTTTATTTAAGTTTAAGCGTGATGATAAATGTTTGACACAGAAAAGTAGTGTCGAATGGTGATGAGGCGACCGCAGCCAGGCCAGGCAAGCAGAGGTGGACTTCAGTTCTTCGGCCACTGACTGCACGCTGTGACCTGCCCTCAGGCCTGTGTCCTCCTGGCTTTCTTCTCTCTGGTTGCACTGCCTCCAGGTTGCTATGTCCACTTAAACTGTATTTCTTATCACTCTGGACCTTCAGAGGCCTCCGTGAACAGAGGACAGCAGTAGATTCAGCTTGGAAACTCACTGGGCCGACTGGATGCAAAAACGTTCAGGAAGCGCCTGACTCCGGGTCCAGCCTGCGTTAAGCCCTCTCCGGCATCACGCAGGCATTCCCTGAATGTAGCACGTGCTCAGTATATATTTTTTGAGTGAATGAATAAATAATATATAAATTTCTTAAGGTTCACATTTCACATCTTGGAAATCTTTGAAAAATTTTACAGACCTGAGCTTTCCAAGGTCAGATGATTAGTAAGGGACAGGGCCAGGAGGGTCCAAAGAGGAGGCAGAGCGCTGGTGCCAGGGTGTTAGAGCTGAGATGTGGGGGTGCAGCCTGCCATGTCCCACCTCGGCCCCGGAGACCAAAGGGCTGCTGGAGCCCTCGGAGGGTGCGGTGATGCTCACGAGTTGATGCACCCGGTGACCCTGCTGACCTCGTCTGTGTCCTGGAGGCTGCCTGCTCTGGCCCCTGAGGGGCCTGCATATCTCACAGACTCTGAGGTCGGACGGGGTGGCCTCGGTGTCTCAGGACACTCATGCATCGCTGGCACAGAAGGAAGAAGAGGATGTGGCCATGCAGTGCACACAATACAACGAGCACTGGGAATCATGACTTTGAGTCGCTTAAGGATGTGGTTTTGACAGGAGAGTGGAAGCAGCCACATCAGTGTCACTGTCAGACAGGACGTGAACCCAAGGTGTGGCAGCTGCCTGGGAGGGTCAGCAATCCATCCCAGTCACGTTGGACCTAGGCATCCACCGTGGGCTGCAAAGGAGTCCAGATTCTCACCCTGCATTGGCCTGCCAAGCTGGTGGCCTTTCACTGTGTCCAATGACAGCCTGAAATACAGGAGACACAGCGGGTGCACCCGGCACTGATCTCAGCATCAGGCTTGTGGCTCAATGAAAGTCCGAAATACAGGAGACACAGCGGGTACACCCGGCACTGATCTCATCACTAGGCTTGTGGTTCAATGACAGTCTGAAATACAGGAGACACAGAGGGTGCACCTGGCACTGATCTCATCACCAGGCTTGTGGTTCAATGACAGCCCGAAATACAGGAGACACAGCGGGTACACCCGGCACTGACCTCATCACCCGGCTTGTAGCTCTTAGATAAGTCCATGCTTATTTTGTATAATAAAGTGTGAAATCAATCTACTATGAAAGTCTATTCAGTGCGTTTTAAATGGCTACTCACATTTATCAGGTCAGGAAGTGATGTTTGTGAAGTGCGCAGTCTACTTTTCTCTTTAATGTGAGCCCCCGTTATGCTATCCCTTAAAAACTGGAATTAAGCATGAAATAGGGAATGAGAAACAATTCATACATGTTGCCCTTTCCTAGATCATCTCAACCTAAAAGAATAGTGTTAGATGAGCTTATAATTTCACACGTATCTTGGCTTTCCTGCTCTGAAGATCGTAAAAGAGAAAGGCTCTGATTTCAGTGTAAAGACAGTGGAGACAGTCACACACATTCGCACGGTGCTGAATTCAGAAGTTTCTGTGATTGTACAAAAGTGCTTCAAACAATGCATTCACAGCAGGGGCCCATCTCCAGATGTTTGAGAGATTATCTTTGGGTGCGTCCTATGCACCTTTGCTGTTCATTAATGCTGGAGCCAAGAAGATTACGGACAAAGAGAAAGCCGTGTGCCATGGAGCTCCCGCAGCTCAAGGTGGCAACGCCGCTTTGCCTGGTCTACAGAGTCAACGGTGCCTCCTAAAGGGCCCACTTCACCGAAAGCCGCAGTCCTCCCACGCGGCAATCTTTGAGAGGTGGTGCCTTGAAAAGGTTATAGAATGACCCGACCTGAATTACAGAGTAAGTTCTGGGTCAGGTCTCAGCATGAGAATATGAAACTGTACTCGCTGAGCTGGGTGAGTTGGGAGCTTGGAGACCTCACCCGACTGTTATTTGAAGAGGCTCGGACGGCATTGTGCTGGCATTGGAAACAGATGGCTCAGGCCTCGCTGCAGCGCCCATGCTCGCGCCTCTGGTCATCTTTCCAGACCTCGTCTCCAGCTCCCCTTGGCCTTCGGTCCTCGTCCCTCTCTGCTGGCTCCTCACCCTGGATCTCCCCGTTTTTACGTTCCCTTTCTCTCCGCCTCTTCCATTGTCTGCCTTTCAATGCATTTGTCATAACCCACCAATTCCGCTTCTCTTCCAAGCTACATTTATTGTGTCAATCACAGCTCCCTCTTAGAGGAGGGTCTGTTAGCTCCTTAGCGCCCCCTCACAGCCTCCCCTTGGTGGGGTGTATGTGGCTGGTTAGCGTCCCCCTCACAGCGTCCCCTTA
>PVKP010031490.1:0-26914 GCA_004027715.1 Plecturocebus donacophilus | reverse complement strand
GAACCTACCACCCCATATCCACAAAACATATATTTTTTTCAATATTATATCATACCTATTCTAAAAGTGATCACATAATAGGAAATAAATCACTTTAGTTTGCATAAGCATTTCACAGATTTAAATGAAATCCTGAGCAATAGAGCAAGATTCTCGTTCTCTCTCCCTCTTTCTCTTTCTTCCTTTTTTCTCTTTTATTTTATTTCTGTCTTAAAAAAAAAAAAAAAATAACTTCCCCTCTCTCTTTCTCCTTCTGAAAAAAAAAAAAAAAAAAAAAAAAAAAGAAATCATTAGCTCCAGTTGGTCAGGAAATGAGTAGTCAACAAATAGTTTATTAACACTGTTGAGGTGATAAGACATCCATAGATACTGTGTCTATTTGTTTGCCCAACTTTGGAATCAATTGACAGAGAAATAGAAGGAGACAGGTGGACTTAGTGTTTGCTTATCCACTTATTTTCAGTGAGGAGGTGTAAGAAGTGTATAAGAGATACAGATCATCTTAAAATCTAGTTGGAAACTTGGCAAGTTGAAAGGGTTGTCCTTCCTAGGCCGGGTGCAGTGGCTCATGCCTGTAATCCCAGCACTTTGGGAGGCTGAGGCGGGCAGATCACAAGGTCAGGAGATCGAGTTCATCCTGGCCAAACCCCGTCTCTACTAAAAAATACAAAAATTAGCTGGGCGTGGTGGCACGTGCCTGTAGTCCCAGCTACTCAGGAGGCTGAGGCAGAAGAATCACTTGAACCCGGGAGGCAGAGATTGCAGTGAGCCAAGATTACATCACTGCACTCCAGCCTGGCGAAAGAGCAAGACTCCATCTCAAAAAAAAACAAAAGTGTTGTCCCTCATAATAAATAACTTTTCCATATATTTTATAATCCAACAATTAATAAAACATTATTGGAAAACACAGCTTGTATTTATATTAAAACCTCAAGTGCTAAAATACACACACACACACACACACACACACACACACACACACACACACCCCTCTATCTACTTTCTTATTAAAATCAAAAGTATATAAGAGAAATACATCTTAATTGCCAAAAGTCAAAGAAAAAGGTATAAGGCAAATTAATGAAAACAAGAAGTAACAAGAATAATTACTTGTATGGTTGTGTCAGATTTTTCACAAGTGTGTTTTTCAGATTTTATTCTCCCTTCACTTCAGAAAGATACTTTTTTAAATAATGTGATACATTTTTTGACTGTAATACATAACAATTAAGTGGCTTGTCAATAGAAAAGTCATAAATAAAGAATGACAGTTCATTTTGATGTTAATGTATGAGCCACTGAATCAGTTGATCTTGAGATTTTTGTCAGCCTAAGTGACATAATTGATTGGATCCACTCAGTTGTTGGAATGTGTTAACTTGATTTTTTAAAAAAAACTAGATTTATTATGTTTCCCAACTGCAGTTTCTTTGTAGAGAGGCATTTACTGAACTCAAAAGCATAGAATTTAACAGAACTAGTTAAGAACATAGCTCAGGAGGATGGTGTTTGTTTATGTGAGGAACCAAGGATGGAGGATACAAAGCCATAACCTAGAGCCAGACAACTGTAGGAATATCATGTCATCGGGCAGTGGGAGGCACAAGGCAGCAATCAGAAGGGCTGTTTGAACAAAAGATGTCTTTCTTGCCTGAGTTTGAATTTAATGGATCCATCTACATATACATTTGTACTACTTTATGTCAGAGAAACATAAAATGAATCCTCTGTGTTAATTGAATCTTTTAGAGAAGGGAACCATTAGTACAATGATCAGGAATGAAATTTGATACATTAATACTGAGTAATGCTTTTAGTCTCTAGAAGTAATTTCTAATATATATATTTTAAATTTTTAGTAGTTGCTCATGCAATTTTAGGTATTTGGATAATCCTCAATACATATTAAATGAAGCAATATATCAATACATGAATAAAAATAATATCAACACCCTTCCATGGTCTATTCTATGGGGAAAGTACAATTTCCTTGTTTCCAGTGGATCTATGAATAAGCAGTTCCAACCAAAAGAGACCCAATCTGTTCTTGAAAATTCTGGACAAATATGCATTATCTTTCTGCTGGTTTATTAACTATAGTATCTCCTCTCATAGAGGGACAAACCGTTTGGACATGATCAGCTACTGTTACAGCTCTTTTACTCTCATAGCCCAGTAAATAGGAGTGTTAAGCTCTTTTATAGTTCTGTGAGTTCTGAGTTCTTGTCCCACAACTGAGAAGAATGAGATATGCAGACACCAGAGTGGGCAAGGCAGAGTAGAAATCATTGAGTGACAGAAAAGCTCTTGGCAGTAAGAGGGGACCCGAAAGTGGATTGCCAGAAATGAGGCTGAGTCCAGGAGTTTTTATGGGCTTGGCATGGGGAAGTGCATGCTGACTAGTTTGTGGGTAGGCTTGGAAAAAGCACCATTCAAAGAGATAGTGTAAGCATCTTTCAGGATGACAGTGTAAAAGACCAATCAGGGGAGGTAGGGTGTATGTAAAATAGGGGAAGGATAAGGACCAATGAGGAGAGAGTGCACCAAACAGACGGAAGTTCTCAGTCTGGTCCATGGATTTTATCCTGGATTTGATCCATGGATTTTATCCTGAATTTGAAACTTTTCCAGGTTTTAGACTGTCCTGGGCTTGAAGGTTGAATTTCACTGGGTTGACCCATCTCTGTTTGCCTAAGAATTTGTCTGCCTCCTATCACTATCATTATTTATGTCTTTTGTCAGACAGTGGTTCATTGGCTTCTCATTGCCAAAAGAACTAAAGCATATTTTATTTACCAGTGTGCTTATTTTTATTCTAGATTCTTAGAAGCAGGACTGCTTTTTTTCTTGGTTCAGGTGTTTCATTTGCAAACGAAGCCCTTTGTCATTTCATTTCCCTCTATTCAGTGGGGACTATGGCATAGTACTCAATAACCTGACCAGCCATCTTGGTGAGATGAAGAAAGCTTGCTAACAGTGGTGTGATTTTAAAGCTGGGAAATAAGTTCTGAGGAGTCTGCTAATTACCTTAGAGTACAATCTATTAATTCAAATGCAAAAAAGTGTTAAACTTCAGCTTCAATATGATACTTTGGTGGGAGGTGGTGGATACCTTGTAATTTTCATTTCTTTTCTTTTTTTTCATTTTTTTTTCCTCTCTGTCACCCAGGCTGGAGTGCCGTAGTGTGAACACAGCTCACTGCAGCCTCCGCCTCCTAGCTAGGACTGTAGGCATCTGCCACCATGCCTGGAGAATTTTTGAATTTATTGCAGAGAGGGGGTTTCATCATGTTGTCCAAGCTAATATTAGTTTTAGTTTCTGTTATACTACCAAAGTATTTATTGAAGAAAAATTCTAAAAATACAATTAAGCTCAAACTTTTGAACTTGGTTACAAATGGCTGAGATACTAATAATGGAACATTAGCATATTGGCTCATTAAAGATTATTTTGGGTAGATTAAATAAATGACTAGATACATATTTAAATTATTCTCTTGGCAGTGGTCTAGAGTGCATATTAATTCATTTTATCCCAGATGCTAGATTTCACCATTCTTTTTTAAATTAGCTAATTATAGAAGATAAGAATATCATCTTATTTTTAATATATATGTTTTTATGATTGCTACTTTTAGTAAACATTTGAAACATTTTTAACTGTCCTTTCTGTTTTCTTTGTGAATTGCCTTTTACATGCTTAGATTATTTGTTTTATTAAAGTCATTTTGTTCTTCATCTTGCTTTTAAACAAGTTTTTGCATAATTTTATTAGACGTTTGTAGTAAATGCTGCCATTTTTCCCAGTTTGTTTTTAGGTAATTTTGATATACAAATGTTTTAAAATTTTAGATAGTAAAATCCAGTAATACTTTTGTTTGTTTCTAACTTTACATTTATTATCACCAAACCTTATCTACCCAGAAAAAGAGCACAAATATTATTTTTTGTAGTGTTTTGCCTTTTTTGTTAGTTTATTTACATCTTTATTCATATAGAATTTATTTTTGGGTAATATGTGATATGAAAATCTAAATTTGTATTTTTTACAATATTTGTTAAATTATATCCATGACAAAGAATTAACTTTTCATTTTAATAATAAATATATCTATTCATATATGGATCTGTTTATAGACTTTCTATTTGTTTATTGTGTAAAAATTGTATGTTTCTCATATTCTAATTTTCTGAAATGTTTTAGCATCTAATAAAACAAATCCTATTACATTACTACCTTCATAAATTATTATGATAAAATTATTGTATCAAGTTCCAACAAATCGTTTTTACAGTCACTAAAGTCATCTTAGTTAGAATAATTTGGAATCTACCATACAAAAATATGTACCTTTCATTTATGCAACTTCTAAAATATCATCCATTACATTTTTGTATAATTCTTATTAAATAATAGAAATTATTTTTGTGAAGAGAAACTTTACCTCATTACACTGTCAAGTAATTTTTGTTAATGTTTATGAAACACTGTGTATTGGTCCATTTTCACAGTGCTGATAAAGATATACCTGAGACTGGGAAGAAAAAGTTTTAATTGGATTTACGGTTCCACATGGCTGGAGAGGTCTCAGAATAATGGCGGTAGGCAAAGACATTTCTTACATGTTGGCAGCAAGAGAAAATGAGGAAGAACCAAAAGCAGAAACCCCTGATAAACCCATCAGATCTCCTGAGACTTACTATCACGAGAATAGCCGGGGAAGACTGGCTCCCATGATCCCATTACGTTTCCCTGGGTCCCTCTTACAACATGTGGGAATTCTTGAAGATACAATTCAAGTTGAGATTTGAATGGGGGCACAGCCACACCATGTCACACTGGTTTGTATACTTAGTTTGTAATTTGTAATTGGTCACTTAACTAAAATTTTTTATTTAAATTCTTCTTCAGGTTATTCTCTGGAGAAACTATATATTTTTAGCAACAATAAAATTTTTAAATTTCTGTCTTACCAAAATCTATTCTACAAATTTATGTGTTTTGTTTTTGTCATTGAAGTATTACTATGTTGCTAACTTTTAGAATAATATTTAAAACTGGAAGTGGTGAGAGGCTTTCTTCTGGGAGAGTGATTGTGTTAGAGAATGCTTAAAATCCAACAGTAGATGAAATTAGACCGGGTAGATTTAGTTTGAGGATTTAAAAATGTTCTCCAAGGTCCCTCATGCTTTAGCAACTATAAAAGCAGGTAGTAAATTGATAGCTTTCTGTACAATATTAGATAATAAAATAAACCATTGCTCTTGACTAGATTTTTATAATGAATATCTGAAAACAACATTCCTTTTTTTTGAGATTAACCAGAAGTATGATTTTCCTACATTACCTGTGAAATATTCAGAAATCAATGTATACACATACAAATGTGTATTTATATATACCTAATTATAATATTTACTACTTCATGTAAAACTGGTGTATAGCAAAGACGAAAAGACCTTTTCATACTACTACTAATAAAAATGATAATGTTTCCAGTAGTTTCACTCACCATACAATTAATATATTTGTTGAGTGTGTTGGTGCTAAGTAATATTTTGTTCTTTAAATTTATAAAGTACTTTAACATAAATTGTCAGTCTCAGGTTTAGAATAAGTGGCTTATTATTGTTATAATTGTATAACTATAATTTAAAACTCTGCAAATGTTCTTCATTAATATTCATTGAGCAAATCATAAATGCCATTTTCATTTTTTAAATAAAATTGTTTCCTGGTGAAAGTTTGAAATTCTATCCTCTTTCCTGTAACTTTTTAGCCCTCTCTGTATTCTGCAATGATTGCCTTGTGCTTGCGGGCCAACCAAGCCTCAGAGAAGGATGTACCTGCAGTAGCCAGGTTAGGATGTATCTGCAGTAGCCAGGTTATCTCCTGTCACACATCTCTTCATTCTCCAACTTTGGTAGCAAATCTTACTTTAGTCTTCTCATTAGAAGTAAATCTGAAACAGTTGTACCTAGAAAATTTTTTGCTCCAATTTTAACTCTAAAGGAATACCTGAGGCCTAGTTTAATTCAAGAAGTCCTTTAGGTGTTGGTTTCAAACTTCAGGTCATTCTAACATAAACACGAGACACTTTCCCCAGTCTTTACAAGATCATCTTAGTGTGTTGATTCATCAATAGTGATGAAATAAGCACCTATTTCCTACTGCTTGATAGTCTTACATCATTTTTATTTCACCTCCTTAAATCACCATCTGTACAGAGAAGCCCTCAATGACCACATCTACCTTCTCACTATTCTGCAGTACTTAGGAACCTTTTGTTTTATGCCAATAATATTTGCAACATGATTTTTATCACAGCAAAGGAATAAAATAATTCTAGTTTTGACTTTCTTATTTTGTTAAGAATGATGAATTATTGCTTCTACCACTACACAACATGGTCACACCTTTTGTCTTTGTTGTCATCTTTTAAGTGCTACAAATCTTAAGGGAATGTTAGAATTGTCACCATTCTTTAAGGTACATAAGATATATGTAGTGCTAGCTGCACAGAGTGTACTATGTAAGATCTCTATGTAGTACAGATAACAGTTAGCACTGGACTGCTTGTTTGGAAAGGCCTATTTATTACCTTGCTGGACATCAGCATGGAGTACATGGAGTTTAGTTGAAGGAAGAGAGAGGAAAAGGAGAGGAAAGATTAAATAGGAGGAGTAGTTGTGATATAGGACACAGTGCATCTTGGCTTTCTCCACAGTCAGCTGGGCACTGCTGGAGCAAAACTAATTCAACAGTGTTATGCCACACTAGGCCAAAATGACCAGGCCTCTATAACCTGGCCTCAATCAGCCACTGGATGTGAATCACCCTTGAGCAAGGTTATCATACTTTCCACAGCTATGGCAATCCCTAAAGGGGCTGACAAATCTTCTAGTAGTTGAGGTAACAAGTAATTCTTTCAAGCCAGAATCTGTGCAGTACATCTCTGTGTCCATCCATCACAGCAACACTATTCTAAGTATAGGCATACATATTATGGCATCATTCATCTATGGGTGGGGAGGAGATGTAGAGGGAGGAAAGGTGGGTGGAATAAAACATATGCAAATGAAAACATAGCTAAGGCTTTTAGACTAAGATGAAGTATGTGTCTTTGTATCCTCATGCTTTGTATTTCACATTCTTAAACAGATGATGATAAATGAATGATTTTGCTTAAGAATTATCTTCATTTCATTCTAGTATACTTTTTTTAGTCTGATGAAAAATCAGTTGAAATTAATCCAAGAAACATGTTGTTTACAAGGATGACCAGTAGTTCAATACTCTTATTTCTCAATCAATAAAGAGTTGATGACATAGATAATTATGAAAACACTATGACCCTAAGGCTAGAGCTATAAAATGTGCCAATAATAAAGAAGTTAAAGGCAGTAGAAGTCAAGAATTAAAAGACCAGTGAAAGATAAATTATATTAATATAACTATAAGCATAGGTTGTGAATATTCTGTCAATATAAAATATGTAAATATATGCATCAATGTACCTTTTTGAATAAAGTTAAGTCAGATGGGTAAATAATGTGTATCAACCATCCTTTCCAATATTTTAGGTGGAAGAATTCAGACTTGCCTCTGAGGAAATACTTTACGCATTCATCTTCTATATTTCACTAAAGCAAATTATAGCCTTAGATTTTCACTCTGAATTCTTGTTGAAAACACTGTGTTTTATGGAAGAAAAAAAATCAGAATGTATTCAGAGACAAAGCCAGAAGATGAAAACAAAATCTGACAGCAAGGCAAGCTACATCCTTCCTTCACAGGCATTGCATGACCCCTGATGCCACCAGCGTCGGTGAAGCCCACTCTGCAGTCCTTTCTTAGACAAGGCTCCTGCGGAAGAACTTCTCCAAGGGAGGCTTGAGGAGTCTACCCACTGCTTTCAGGGAGACTGAAACATTCTTTCTGCAATCTGAATAAAACTAAGGCTATCTAATTATGTAGTCAAATGTTTGGTTAAATACTCACTCTTTGTTCTAATTATCACTTATCCCAAAGGCGAGAGCTTCACTTACAAAAAACAGAAAGAATAAGGTTAACTTTCCCTCCCAAACCTCTTCATAGATGAGAAAACACACAGCTGGAATCCTCAACACACTTAACTGCAGTATTTATCAACATAATTTGTTGTTTTTTCTAAATAGAAATTCACACAAAACTAACAAACACACTTGAGAAAAAAATATAGTCACTAAAATTGAGATGCTTTGTATGTTAGGAGCTTGAGTTAATGGTCTTGAGCTACTAAAAAAGAAATTGTTGGCAAATCTCAAATTGGTTGAAGATCAAATTAGAAAAAAAAATTAACTTGAAAAATGAATACCCAATTCAATTATTTCTTATGAATTTTTATACAGATTAAAGTAGTAACACCTAATGGCTGACTCTCCCATACTAATAAACAGTACCATTTTTGTGAATATATCCAAGAGCAGGTTGTATTTTTATTTCCAAACATCAGCTCAGTAGCAGCTAAAATGCTTTCCTGCATTGTTATAATCTCCAGTTCTTAAGAGCAGTTACTTGATCTGCAATGTGATTTTCCTGAAGCTTACCTTATATTCTAACATGTCCAGAAGCAAGTAGCTTTCTTATTTGTGTAGATTCCTCTTATCTTCACTTTTTTATTTTTTGCAATAAAATTACGATTTTGAATTGGTAAACTGCATGTTTTTGGTGAGATATTCCCTGATGCTCTGCTTTATGAGTTCTTACAGCATCTCATGTCCCAATGTGCTGTAAGCTTTGTTAAATCTTTCCCTTTTCTGAAATTAGATAATTATATGACTGTGCTATATTTTGTATGTAATTATACACTATTAATATCCATTATCTTACCCAAGAGCCTATCTTTTCTCAAGGATTGTAAAAACCTAGTTTTCTTAATGGCTTTCAGTCATATGCTTTCATGTGCTTGCTAAATAGAGTAATTTTAATGTCCTTCTCTCTCCACCAACTCAACATATTTGGGATCACTGTCAGATTTTTCATGTCGTAAGTGCCAGTGGTAATAATTCATAGATATTCTTTCATATCTTTCAACTTTCATGCCTCAATTTATTTGTCTATAATTAACTTTGATTGGCGAGATCATAATTTAAAGCAGAGAAAAATAGCATATGGTAAGTGGAGAGGTTCAGCAGAATGGGACAACCATGTGGATACGGGCACTTCGGGGTGAGCCAGAGGAGTGAGATGGTAGTGCATGATATCCAGTGTAGGGTGACAGAAAATAAACACAAACGTATGCAGGCATTAGTAAAAAATCAGCTAGAGTTTTAGAAGTGACAAAGTATAAAAATAGTATGTGGCTACAGAGAAACTGATAAAAATGCAAAGGATGGTGCATAGTTATTTCCTTCTAAAGGGTACAGCATGGAAAGAGGGTGTATAATTTTACAGTGGAGAAATCTGGCAAACACTGCCTTATCCAAGTAATGAAGGTCAACATCAAGAGGGGTAAGTCATGCTGATTGCACATACACTTGATGTGATCTGATGAGAACGGCACTTACCTCTGTGGTTGTCTTCATACCATAGATTGAGTAATTTACAAAGAAGAGAAATTAATTTTCTCACAGTTCTGGAGGCAGGGATTTCCAAGATCAAGGCATTGGCAGGTTAACTTGTCTGCTGAGGGCTTTTACTTCGAAATTGGTACTTTGCTGATCCTCTGAAGGGGAAGAACACTGTTTCTTCATGACAAAAAGTACAGAAGGGTTGAAAAAGGGCTAAATCTATATGAAGCCTCTTTTATGAAGGCTTTAATTTCATTTATGAAGGGAGAAACCCTCATGGCCTAATCAACTCTTAAAGGCCTCACCTTTTAATATTATCATCCATTAAGTTTTAACACGTAAATTTTGAAGGGACACATTTAAACCAGAGTAGTGGCCTTTCTCTTAACCCTTGTCTAACTATGAGAAAAACATCAGACAACCCAAATTAAAAAATATTCTATAACATACATGACCAGTACTCCTCAAAACGTTCAAGGTCATCACAAAGTAAGAATTATTAAAACCACATAAAGTCTTAGAAACAATTATGGTTTAAAGGAACCTAAAAAGACATGAAGACCAAATGTAGCATAGTATTCTCAATGAAATCCTAGAACAGAAAAAGGATGTTAGGCAAAAACTAAGAAAACTGGAATGAAATATGAGCATTAATTAGTGTATCAATATATCTTTAATAGTTGTAATAAAGGTACGAAAAGAAAATAAGTGCAGGTATAAGAATTCTGTACTATTATTGTAACTTTTCTGTAGATCTAAAATTCTAATATAAAAAGTTTATTAATAATTATTTAAATAAATAATACAAAGAAATTAGATATTCAGGCAGACATCAGAGAGATTAAGTTATGGAATAAAGATAAAAACTTTGAGATTGATGCCAGGGGAACTGGCAAAAACTCAAACGGGGTTTTGGTCAGTAATTGGGAAATGTTTTCTGTAAAGGACCAGTGAGTATTTTTAGCTTTGCAGGCCATATAGTCACTGTAAATATTCAGTTCTGCCATTGTAAGATAATAGTAGCCACAGACAATCCATAAACAAATGGACATGACTATTTAATAAAATTTTCTTTACAAAAACAAATGATGATCTAGATTTTGTCTCTGGGTTAGGGTTTATCTCTCCTGGCTACTAGATGTACTGCAATGAAAATCCAGGGAATTAAGACAGAAACAGGGAAAATAGGACAAGAATTCAGTTATTGTAAGTAGAACTTAAAACAGGGATTGGTTAAAAATGCACATGGTCCTAATTGCCTGAGCAGTGGTACAAATCAGAGAGATTTATTGTGAGTTGTCAGAGTTATTGAATATGACTCTTTAAATTCCCTTGACTGGGAACATGATCTGCTCCAGAGGATGTACTAAGAAGGCAGACAGGCACAGAGCCTGCAGCCATTTTCTCTGACCATTACCTAGAAAGCAGATTGTTCTGTATTGTTGATCAAGCTCAATCAGTGTTCAACCACATTAATAAAACACCTTTTTCCCCCTACCAAATCCTTGTAGGAAATGTGCTCTGCTTATTACTCAGGAATCACAAATCAATTATTCGCTGAATCATAGTAGGCAGACAAATGTTTGCCCCTTTTGCTGCCACAATTTAAGAATCGAAGAAAGGGCTAGTTCTTTCTCAGACTCAATTAGTCTGTTGCCTATTTTTTCTGAAGATGAAGACACAAGGATCTTGATAATGTAGTATACACATGGACTGAACTAAAGCATGTACACACTTCATTTAATGTAGTCTTCACCCTATATATCATGCTTTGATTGGGCTAGCTCTTATTCATTCTCATAAATCACACAGAGCTTCTCAAAAACACAGCATGTGACCAGAGGAGAGTCAAGAACTGTAGGCCCACTTTTGAGCCTTCTTAGGGCCAAAATCTTGCATCATCTCAAACACTATTTGACTTGAAGCACTATACTAGGAACTACCTGTTAAAATGGGCATTATGAGAACTGGGTGATGCACAAATTTACCTTTGCCAGTTAACACAGTGGCATGAAGTTCTCTGCTAGCTTAGTTGTAATCCAACTGTTACTATTGACAAGAGGAAATACCAATAATCAGAGGTATATGAAGAAAATTGCTTAAAATTGGGATAAAGTAGAACAGTAGCCCTGAATAGTCAGGTATTTAGAAGTGTCCTCTAGGGCACAGGGAAGTGAAAGGTGAGTGCTTAAAACATAAGAGAAATACCACCTAAAAACTCATGCCTGGAGGTGACACAGACTCTATGCTATCTAGGTGGCAATTGCTGATCACATGAACATCAATCCCTCTATCTCATTCATATTTATTAGATGAAGTTAAATACTACTTGAAATCCTTAAAATGTTTCATAGATCAACTGTTTTTTCCACAATTCTTACAGCTTTATTAGTATATTTTATTGTATTTCCCTTTTATTTCCATTTTTCAAATAATGGAAATATGATTGGCCTACAAAATATATTATTGACCTATGAAATATACATCAGATTGGTACTTTTGAGACAGTTTAACTTATATTTTTAAATGTGTGCCCTTGGTGAGAAATGAAATGATAGATTAAGAGCGTCAGCTTTTCTTTAGATTCTTTAATCTAAAAGAACAACAGACATCAACATTCGTACTACATTTCTGAAATGTTTGACATATTTTAAGGCCAAGGTGAACAGAAGAGAATGAAACCTGACAAAGATCAGATACTGTTATTTCAAGGAAATAAAACAAATTGATTGAAGGTCAGCATGCCATCAGAATCCAAACTATTAATAATTCAGGACTGAACCTACATTTTAATAACTATTAGTCTGATTATTTTACTAAGCAATGTAAAAAAATGTATGCCCATGCTATACTCTTATTTCTTCTTTTTGTTGTGTTATGTGTACCTTTAAGGGTATTTTCAGGCTTCTTTCATCACTATATCTGAAAAAACCCTACAGTTATTGTTATAACACATTACAAGACTACACCATAAAGGAGGTTCACCCATGTGGTTTAGAATGAGTAACTTTTTTCTTTATTCCTCAGATGTCTTAAGGTTAAAATGGGAAAAACTTCTGATGGCAGTAGGGTGGAGGTCTCAAAATAAAATGTGTCTAGTAGAAGAAGAGAAGGCTACTAAATCCCTGAAAATGTCAGGATGTGGGTCATAGCACTTACAGTAAGGTCAGCAATCTCTCAGGGTGCCTACAAAACACTGGTAGAAACTTACTTTAAAAAATGTCCTAAGCTAGAGCTGTGGCTGTGTTGCCAGAATTTTTATATTTATCCCTAAAAATCACTGGGCAGAAATAGGGGCTGTGGGTTCTGATTACAGTTTAATTTCTAAGAAACTGAATGTTCTTGTATAAACCAACTTACACTTTCTAGAATTCATTTTCTTCATTGTTAAATTTAAAAGTTTGGACTATATCAGTGATTTCCAACTTGACAGCATACCTGTATTTTTTAATGGTATATAAGACTGTGAGTAACAGAAATCAGATAACTTTAGCAAAAAATAGGTTTTACTTGGTGATTCGATTTGATCACAGCATTAATAGAAACTACACAACCAAACTGAAGGAGAGGCATGGATAAAGGATAGCTGGAGTTTGTAGATCTTTTTTTTCCCTGTTACTGCAATGAGGATGACAACCTCAGGGATCTCTGGTCTTTGGTTTACTCCATTCAGACATAAAATTCTAGAGAAAAAAATCTACATAGGCTCTAGTGGGTCGAAAGTCTATCATTATGTGATACAGCTGTGACCAAGGGTACAGAATCTTGTAGCACAGATATAGCCTTTGGAGATCCACCCCTGTGAAAATGCAAACAAAACTATTTGTAATTCCCTACACTCAAAGATGCCCAAACTAATATTTTTCTGGAATGATCCTTCTATTTTCATGCTACTATCATAAAGTCACTCACATTCTGTCCAATAGGAGATAACACATTTTTTTTTTTTTTTTGTAAAATGGAGTCTTGCTCTGTCACCAGGCTGGAGAGCAGTGGCATGATCTCAGCTCACTGCAACCTCCAGTGAGGTTCTTCTGTCTCAGCCTCCTGAGTGGCTGGGACTACAGGTGTGCACCACCATGCCCAGATAATTTTTGCATTTTTAGTAGAGATGTTTCACCATGTTGGCCAGGATGGTCTTGACCTCATGATCTGCCCGCCCTGGACTCCCAAAGTGTTGGGATTACAGGCATGAGCCACCGCACCTGGCCGAGATGACACATTTTTATTCCCAGTTCCTGCACTCAAGTTTTACGTTACATGGTCTCTGTTGCAGTGTACATTGTTGATGGCCTACTTAGTATCTGTCTCCCTTTCACCTTTTTAAATATCACCCCAATTTTCATTCATGTATTTTTACTCTTTCTCCACAAATACTTATACTTCACAAATGACCATCACAGCTTCAAATATTTATGTGCAATAACATCTCCCTTGTCAGATATTGTTGAGAATAAATCCTATACCTTAATTCTGACTAGTGAGTTTTGAGACAACAGCTTTGGAGATTTCTTGGGAAAAAAATTCTGTCTTTTAAGAGAGATAGGAAGCAAGTAATAGTCTCTTTGATGTGTGCTTGTTTAGTGCCCAGATTAATTGTCCATTCTGCCCAGAACACTGGCTTCCACCCGAGTAGCAAGCCAGTGCAGAGAGAAGAAATGAGAAAAAAAATCTGAGGAAAATGAAGCAAAGCCTTCTCTACTTCTGAATTTTCAGGTATGTGACTTACAGTTTGAGTTTAGTTTGATTATACTTGCATCCCAAAGGACTCTAATTTATTCTCTAACTTCTAACTCAAAATATCTTGGTGATGCTTATTCTTCCTCTATATATGTGTTGATCGTATCTCAGTTTTCTATATTTATTAGAGAAAAATAGTAGTTTTTTCCCCTTATAAAAATTTTCTATGTATGATAGAGGAGTAAAAGAAACAGGTATGTTAAAATACATTATACATTTATAATGGCAACTGTGAAATTATAGAGATACCAGTGCCCTTGAATTTACAACTGAAATATAGTTATAAATGACTTCTTCCCCTACCCCTTCTATATTCTACATGAATTCACTTTGCACCTTTACTCACATGGAGAAGCAAGGAAAATTCTCAATTCTTAAGAAAAAAAAACCCTTGATCATATTGATGGCAGAATAAAAGGCAGCGAACAAGAACCATTTATCTTTCCTGCATATTCCTAAATACCCATCATATTTGCTCTGGAAGGTCAGATCCAATAATCTAAAAAACAAAAATCCTTTTCCATAATTTCCCCATTTACATTAAGATTTTCATAAAGCCAGGTTATGCTTTTAAATACACTTCATAGTTTAATGAAACCATGATTAAGGGCCTATTCCCTGGCAATAAGCCCTCTAGGCTAATACAACCCAGAGAAGTTAAAATTTTCAAAGTGAGCTATTAGCTACAATCCTGACAGACATGTTTAACTCCTCTACCATTACTCCTTGTTCATGGCGCTGGGTTTATCTGTATGGGATAGTGACAGATTATCTCTATGGGAGAAACAGCCTCTTACCATTGAGATGCGTTGTTCCCCAGCTTTCAGTGGACTTTGCTATGGTTTAGGGAAACAGTCACTTACAGCTGATTGATAGAAAATAAGGTCAGTGAGTTTCACAAACAGCCCCCTGCTTACTTCTTTTATTTTGAATTGGTTTCTTGGTTGGATGCAGAGTATAAAGCATTGAGTAATTTCATGGATGAATGATATTGACAGCAGCAGGGAAAGTAACTTCAAATCTAGATTAAGTGTCTATTTGGTGCAGACAAATCTTTGCCCCCTTCATGATAGAAGGGGTCACATGTAATCAACCTACTATCAGAGAGCTGGCTGGTCCACTAATGCATGGTGTCACATAATGGATTTGGAGTTGGCCTCAGCAAGAGGAATAGCCAAGCCAAAGCTGATAAGGGAAATTTTCATATGGTTAAATGCATGAATCTGTCCTATGTCTTCCCTTTAACTACTTTGTTGCTTGATCTCATTGTATGAACCCTGGCTTGGATGGGAAAGGAGGCTAATGGGCATCCACAGAGGCTTACCATGTCCTTTTGGTTATGAGAGGCTGTTTTGCAATGGTGGCCTTCTGATGCATATTCACAAAGGATACATGTATTTTCAGACTCTAAGCCAGCACTTTTGAGGACATCTGTTGTGTAAGATTTGTGGGGTTTTTTGTGTGTTTAAATATCTAATCTGTCACAAACCAACAATTTTCTAGAACTGCTCTTAGTCCATTCTTAGATCTTTAGCCACATACTCTTTCACCTAAACTTCTTGCTACAAAATCCTCTCATATTAATATTCCTTTATTAGATATATGACCAGACTATTGGTCACTGCCTTAGAATTAGTATATATCTTGACCTGAGGCCATCTACCCCACTGAAGCAAAGTGAAAAACAAGGTATTTTTTTGAAGATCTGCCAATGGGAAGATTTATTTTCTTGATTATCTGATAATCTCCTAGAAGAGTTTTAACACTGCTCCAAAATGGATCTGGCTGGTTCTACTATGTTGTGTGATGGCATCTTTAAATCAGGCTCATTTTCCATCTTCATCAACTGTCATTATACTATAAAGTCATTATATAATGAGTGAAGATGCACCATAGTTGTAGGTGTATAACTACTAGAAATATTGGAAATCTTCTGGTCCACACTTCCATTCAAGTCCAGTGATATATGCTTTGCTATAATCAGGAGCTTCAAAAAAACAATGGTTTCACACTAAATGGATCCTCACCTAAGAGTCCTTTGTTCCACTACTCTTATACATGGTTGCATCAGGTACCACATATCACTTCAGTTTGCTGCAGATATATTGAACATTAACTTGGTAATAAGGAATTTGGGGTGGATGCACCAGATCTTTAACTCATCTTAAGTGTTGCATTCATTATCTGTTTCTGTATTAAAGAAAAATTACCCTGAAAACTTAGTGATTTGAAACAAATATTTATTATTTTACAGTTTTTGTGGATGAGGAATCTGGGCACAGCTTAACTGAGTCCTCTGGTTCAATTTATTTCACAGGCCTCAATTGAAGTGTTAGCCAAGGCCAATGTCTTACTTGAAGGCTTTAATGGAGAGGAAAGGTGGAATCTGCTTCCAAGCTCATCCATGTGGCTGTTGGCAACTTTCAGTTCCTTGAAGACTACTGAACTGAGGGTCTCAGTTCTTTTCCTCACTGTTGGCCTGGGACTTCCTTTAGTCCTTTGACATGTAAACCTTTTCATGCCACAGTTCATACCATTATGGTTGGCCTCTTCAGAGTGAGCAGTTGAGAAAGGATAAAGGAAGCCAGAGTGTTGTTTTGTAACTTGATTATAGAAGTGAAATATCTTTAATTTCACCATATTCTATTTGCTAAATACCAGTAGGTCCAGTTCATACTCAAGAGAATGGAATTAAAAAGGACTTGAATATAGGGAGGTAGGAAATCACTGGGAGCCATCTTAGAAGCTATTATGGAAGGCCTCTGCTTTAAGAATAAAACACTTTTGTCCATCCGATGAATGGAAGAAGGGTATTTAAATATAGTATATGTCATCTGTAAAACTGAACAGCAGATATTAAATATCTTTAGTCAAATAAGTTATAGGCTGTGTCTTCAATTTGAAGTGCAAATCTCAGATCAGCCCAGACCAATATATTCTCAAGAACTTCACTGAGGTTGTAGTATTCTGTATTTGTTGTGAAATTTATCTCGTGTACACGATCATCTACATATTTTTGCAAGTTTGTAGGGAACTTATTACTTATGCTTTCCAGATCCTGTCAGAATTTCATCATTCATGTAATAAACCAATCTGATGACTTGTTAGGTTCCAAGAGATCAAAGACTCTAGAGCAGGGGTGTCCAATCTCTTGGCTTCCCTGGGCCATATCGGCAGAAGAAGAATTGTCCTAGATCACACATAAAATACAGTAACACTAAGGATAGCTGATAAGCTAAAAACAATTGCAAAATACCTCATAATGTTTTAAGAAACTTTGCAAATTTGTGTGGGTTGCATTCAAAGCCATCCTGGGCTACATACAGCCTGTAGGCTGTGGGTTGGATAAGCTTGTTTTACAGTTTAGATTGTGGCAAGAACAAAGTATCAGAGCCTTATTGGTATAGAGCTCTCATACCAGATGCGAGAGGTTGGCTTTGGGTATCTTCCTGTTCTAGAAGGGAGAACAATGTGTTTGCTAGGTCAATTACTGTACCTCAAGTACCAAGGAGCATAAGTGGAACAATAGTCATAATTAAGGCCACTCCCCCTTTATATTTATGATATTATAAATTGTTCTCTTAGCTCCTTCAGTCTTCCTTTCAGGCTAAATTAGAAAATTCAAATTTTGCTATGAAGAAATAAAAAGGGAAAAGCACTTTTGGAAGATTCCAACATATTCCCATGACAAGGGGAAAAAAAAGTCTAATGGAATTTAACAGCATACAAGAATGAAGCATGAAGCAGTAGATAGGCAAAATACATGTATAGCACAGAAGTCATAAAATTCATGCCTCCTAGTGTTTTTAAACCCCTTCCTCTGCATAATGACAAGGGATTTCTAAGACCTTTAATTGTAAGTTAGCCTTGGCCACTACTGGATCAGGTTTATGTAGTTAATTCAGCATAGACTTGTAGCTGGTTGGTAAACTATCATACAAATTACAATATTTCATTGCAATAAATTCTGTTTGCTCCAAATTTCTAATTTGCTGTTATTGATTAAACACTTTCAGATTGTCCTGAGAGTTTTCATAACCTATGAAAAAATATACACATTTTCTAATGGACTGTTATTTACTTATGGCCAGAATGTTAATTGTAAGATTGCAAGAGGATACCACATAAAAAATGTTTGTAGGTATGTGCCAGTTAACATACCACCGAAAGGTTTTAGCTGAATAACATACCACTCAAAAGTTTTGTGACATAAAGAAAAACACTTGATTATACTCACAGATGCTGTGGGTTAGAAAATTGGAAAGGTCATAGTGAGGACGCATCATCTCTGCTTTATGGTCTCCGAGGTCTTAGCAGGGCAAAGCGAAGGCTGGAAATGATTCAACATTTGCGAACTGGAATCACATGGATTCATCTTCACTTACTTGTCTGGGAGTTGATAGCTTAGGGCCGGAACACCTTCTATGTGATCTTTTACTTGGGCTAGTTTGGCTTCCTTGTGGTGTGGTAGTTGTGTTCCAGAATCATTATCCCAAGGGGAGTAGGGGGAGGGTGGAAACAGAAGCTACAAGTTTCTTGAGGCTGAAGCCTTAAAATTTACATAGTGTAACTTCTGCTGTATTCAAGTCAGGTACTTTCAAGCTCATGATTGGTGGAAGAGAATAGGTGACCTATGTGTCTCAGTGGTAGAAATATGAAAAGAGCCAGGGCGCAATGTCTCATACCTGTAATCCCAGCACTTTGGGAAGCCAAGGTGAGTGGATCACAGATCAGGAATTCGAGACCAGCCTGACCAACATAGTGAAACTCTGCCTCTAAAAAATGCAAAATTAGCAGGGCATGGTGGCAGGTGCCTGTAATCCCAGATAGGAGGCTGAGGCAGGAAAATCACTTGAACCTGGGAGGCAGAGGTTGCAGTGAGCTGAGATCGGGCCATTGCACTCCAGTCTGGGCAAAAAGAGCAAAACTCTATCTCAAAAAAAAGAAGAAAAAAAAAAGAAATGTCAAAAGATTTAAGTGCCATATTTTAAAACTGCTATTAGGGAGTTGTGGTTCTTGAAATTTTCTGGCTTATCTGTACTATTGCTGTTTTATTTATTTTTGAAGGATCCAAATCTTTCCTTATAATGTCCTAATGTTCCTATAAGAATCCTAGAGAATTTAATCAGCTATGTCATGCAAATTTTTATATTTTCTTCATATTTAGCTGATAATTTTTAGATGTGACTTGATCACATCTTATTTTATCTATCATTACTGCCAAAAATATGAACAATTTTATTTTCTATTTTTCATTGTCCCTTAATCACTAACACCAAGATTCAAATTTTAAATAATCTGGAATTTGAAATGCAGAATCAGGGTAGGAAAGAACCAATTTTATCTGTGCAGAGGGACTTGCAGAGAATTGCAAATCAATACTATCAAAGATCAAAGAAAAATATTTTAATGGTTCTACAATTAAACATTTCCGGGAATCTTTCCTCTTTGTCCCTACAGTCACAAATGGACACAGTTGATGATGTAATTCACTAGCGCCTAACCCAAGCATCCGCACTTATACGCACCTGTTAACCAATGTCTTTTATTCAAGACATTCAAGATTGGTTTGATTGGAAGCCACAGAGACTGATGCTGACTAATTTAGGTAAGGAAGGATTTATGCAATGCTATTGGATGAGCTCATGAAATCAAAGGTATAATATTCCAGGATCTTGGGTATCTCTGGTTTCATTAGTAGTGAAAGTGCATATATGTTTCTTCTTCAGATAATACTGCCATTCAACTCACTCAAATCCAGACACCCTTAGCAGTCAAAATTCTTAAAAATCACTAGTGGTGCTTACTGTATAGCAGTTACCCAGATTTTATTTTTCATGGAAACTTTCTTTCCCTCCCTTATTCTGAGCATTACAAATTAACATAGGGGCACATAGGAAAGACACTCTCATGAGAATAAACAGTTTTGGTTTTGTCAATAGGCAAACTTATCTCTGGAGTTCAAAGACCAGGAGAAGATGTCAAGGAAGGGACTTCTTCAATGAAACTGAAAGACTGCCAGCTTCTAAGATTAGCACTGCCACTATGATAATTCTGCCACGTTCAGAGTTGGGCTGAATCCAGCGGCTCCTTCTCTAACTGAAGGGTCCTGGTGTGATTCCCTAAGTTCTTTAATTTACTTACTATCAGCTGTTCCCCAGCAGGCTTTTCCAGCCACTGCTGGATTGCTTTTGCTGCTACCTATATGCAAGAGTCGACAGTCTCAGTGAATAATACAAAGAAATTAATGATAGTAAGAAGTTCAGGGAAATTAATTGCTAGATCATGATGAGACTTCTTGTTTATTTTGTTCTCTTTGTTTGTTGTAGCCACTAAAATTAGGTGCCCCCTTCTGAACCTGGCTCTCTTGCCTGTACTGTCTATCTTCTTCAGCAAGTATCCTCTGTGTTGAATGGACCATCAAAGAACTGTTAGAAGACAAGACACTTAATTGTCTATTGATAGGCAAATTTAAGTAATTAGAATTATGCTTCAGCCTCTTATTTTGGGGTTTGTAGTGAATTCTTTATTCTTTTTTTTTAAATAAAAATTACTGCGTAAAAAGTTAAATGACTTTTATCTTTCTTTTTTCTAGTTTATGTTATTCTCCTGAGCTTCATCTTTAGGCCATTCTTCAGCTCAGCTTTATTGGCTTCATAATATTTTTTTTGGCATTTCTTTCCTCTCTCTGGAAATTTCTTTAGTAATATTCATTGTTCATATTTTAGATCTCTGATCAATGTTCACAATGTTTCTGATCATGGTTTAATTAAATTTTTGTCAGTTATTTTGCTGCTTCTGTTGTAATAATTTTGAACAATACATTATTATTTGCATTACATTTTCTGTCTCACACAATTGTCTATTGTATTTGTAGTCTTATCTATTCATCTGAATCTTATTTTGTAAAGTCAAAGTAGATAGTCTGTATACTTCACTTTTATTCCTTCGACCATATTTTTATTTTAAGAAAGTACCACCAGCAGGCATGGTTGCTCACACCTGTAATCCCAGCACTTTGGGAGGCTGAGGCAGGTGGGATCACGAGGTCAGGAGTTCAAGACCACCCTGGCCAAGATGGTGAAACCCTGTCTCTACTAAAAATGCAAAACATTAGCCAGGTGTGGTGGCACGTGCCTGTAATCCCTGCTAACTTGGGAGGCTGAGGCGGAGAATTGCTTATATTTGGGAAGCAGAGGTTGCAGCAAGCTGAGATAGCACCACTGCACTCCAACTTGGGCAACATAAGGAAGACTCCATCTCAAGAAAAAGAAGAAAAAAACACATTCTTCAGACTTTCATCCTATGTGATAATATCCCTATTTTTTTTTTCAAAATGTTTTAGCAGACCCGTCATTGGTACCTTTTTTGTTTTGTTATGACTTCTTTGAGTGAAAATCCTTTTAGTGACTGGCTTGTTCTCAAATAGAGTGAACTGATTTTTATTTTGTCCCCAATCTTTCTTCCAAGATGCTCTTGAAATTCTCCTTCTGTGGTTAAACTGAAGGATGTGTAGGTAGACTTTTATATAACCAGTTTGTTGAAATGACCATCTATTTGGAATAAAATGGGATGGACTGATGGAGGAAGGAAACTCGAGTCCTGAGCTCTATGCAAAAAAGAATTCATTTTGATATATTTTCTTCTCTTTCTTTCACGTTATTCTTCTATTGAATACACATATTCAATTTTTGTTTATATAGCCTTCAAATTCCTAGTATTAGTAGTGACTATGACCTATTCTTTTTTGTACCCCTGTACATTACATCTGAGAAGAGCTCAGCTGTATTCAGAGGCACTTGTGCACCTGCTGTCCCACTGGTGTGACCTCACTTGCCATTGCCATTTTATAGCATCTGGATTCATTTTCTCTTATTCTTGAGCAGACAAAGTGGCTCAACATTATGTGCTCTTCATTTCTTTTGTGATCTTCCCATCTTTCTTACATACCTTGAGCCTCCAGATTTTCAAGTCTTTCTGGGCTACATTTTGGATCACTTCTTGCAACATCACAACATCATCCTGCTTTTTTTTTTTTCCTTCAGGAAAGGAAAATTTCCTTCTCTTTTGAGATTTATTATCAGGATTTTCTTCTAATATATCTTCATATATCCTATATCTAATAACAAATCTTTGACTGACATATTTGATGGCACTATTTCCTAGTTTCTATGTTTGTTATATGCATGTTCCCTCTTTGTTTATGTTCCTTTGTTGATTTCAGTCAGCATCTATGATAGCGATGGGGGTGGTTAGGCTCAAGTTTTTGTCTTTTACAAAGCTTCTTTGTCTTTCTCTTTTTATTATCTCCTTGATTAATAGCTACTTCTCACAGAAATATAAAAGAAAAAAGATACAAAGCTTGCAAGATTTGCCTCATCACATTAAAGCAAGGATCCAGATCTAATCTTTATCCCAGATAGCCAATGTTCTCCTTGAGCTTTAGTTACTCATTGAAAGAAGTCAATAATTCAAAGATTTATTCTAAAATTCCCAATCTTATGTCCCATTTCCCCTAGCCATGTCTTTTAGAAGCAATCAGCCACACCAAAGTGTTACTAGAAGCATTTAGTTTTATAAGAAGTCAGTTAAATTTTAAGTGACAAATGCAGTAGATCATAAACTATGTGCTAACGAAATGTCAGTATGTTTAAATTGTGAAAAAAAAATCAATATATTGTAACATACACTTGGATTTCCAGCACAAATGGTTTAAATGCCAGAGAAAAAATGATGGCTCTATCCCAAATTTAAATGTTGAGAATCTGTCTTTGCAGTTCCTTTATCTCTTTAGCTTGTGTCTCTTTTCTTATTCTGGTAGTATCTGTTCTCTTTAAATGTTTTCCTCTTATGTAGTTCTCTGTAAAAATGAGCTCTAAACTGAGATCTAGATATCTTAGTTTCTACAAGCTAGAAAACTAGCTCAAACTAGAGATACAAAAATTACATTGGCAAATACTTTCTGGAGGTATAAATTGAATTAACTATCTGACAATCTCAACATTTTTAAATGAGTCAAATGTTCATAGATAAACACATATTTATTCAGAACTTTTAATATTGAAGGTACATTTAAGTGCTTTGAGAATGAAGTTTCTACCACTGTATTAGTTTGCTAGAGCTTTCACAGTAAAGTACCATAGACTGGTTGGCTCTAGCAACAGAAATTCATATTCTCACATTTCCAGAAGTTAGATATTAGAGGTTAAGATACCAACAGGTTTGGTTTCTACCAAGGGCTGTGAGGAAAGAATATGTTTCAGGTTTTTTTCTTTGCACATAGCCATTTTCCCCGTGTCTTCACATTGTCTTCCTACTGGCCATGTCTGTGTCCAATTTTTTTCTTTGTATGAGTACATCATTCACATTGGATCAAGACTTACCCTAATGACCTCATTGCAACTTTAACTCTATAAAGACCCTATCTGCAAATGCAGTTACATTCTGAAATACTGGGGGATAAGACGTCAATATACAAATTTTAGGGAGACAAAATTCAGCTGATACCACCTGTTACTTATTGTATATATGAAAGGCAGCATAGTTTATTGGTTGAGAAAAGGCTGTGAATCCACCTGCCAATATCTGAATCCTCGATCTAACTCTGCTTCCTAGCTGAGTTACTCTCAGCAAGCTTTTTTTTTTTTTTTTTTTTTAAATATTTAACCATTCTATGCTTCAGAGCCCACATCTACAAATTTGGAGTGTTAAAGTAAATTAAAATGGTACCAGACCTGGAGAATTTCTTAGCAGATAAAGACAGGTAGGCCTCATAACTGACCTTAAACTTTTTTGGTTTGCAAACATAAGCAAACTTAGCTTGAGCTATTTCTTATAAACACACACATTAAAGAACATTGGACTTAAGGCTAATTTATCAGAAGCTACCAACCAATTTATGTAACTAAGCACTTTACAGCAGGATAGACAAATAAGGCAACTGTATAACTGTAACCAATCAAATATTTTTTTTTGCTATAATTCTGTGTTAATCCTATAAGAGCTTTGCCCTTCAGTTCCTCAGGCAGAGCCTCAAAACAACACCTGGTTTGGACATGCCTGATTTGTGAATTGCAGTTTGCTCAGATAAGCTCTTTAGAGTTTTATGGTGCCTCTGTTAATTTTTAACAAGAGTAATAGTTATTTCAAAGGCTTATTTTGTAGACTAACGAGTTAATACATGTAAAGTGCTTTAAAAGTACCTATCTCAGTGTAAGATTCACTATGTAACTCAATTTTAGATATTTTTATAATTAAATAAAGGGCAGGAGATATGGCATAATACATATAAAGCCATCATGATGAGAAAATCAGGCATACTACTGATAAAGTAGTAATGATATTAGATTTCAATAAAATTTATTTTGACAAAAATAACCATTTGAAAAATATTTAAGCAGAACCATTTAAGCAATTGCTATTCAAAAGCATTTCAAGTTCCTGAACAGATACTGGTTTTGGGTAAGATAGAGTGTATGTTATCTTTCTTACTCAGTACAGCTATACAACCTGAACTGAATGCACGGCAAAGCTCTATGAGGATACAGAAAAGTAGTTTGTGGTAGGCAGATTTGGAAAGGCCAGAATTTAAAGTTCCATCACACTGTGGTAATTATACATTTTTCCCCACTTTTCACCTGCCTGGCCTTGAGGTTGCCTAAAATCTGGATGTGTGTATTTTTGTAGACAGAAAACACTCCAGGAGAGGCCCATCAGTTCTGACTTTGAGGGATGGAAATGTGGTTTCCTCACATTCTGGATGGTAAGAAAACTCCCATTTAAAAAAAATTTTTTCCCTTCTTCTACTTCTTTTCTCCCTCCTACTTAAAATTCTCTCTCATGCCATCCAGTTCCCAGGCAGATCCACTTGCAGAGGTGGGAAAGAAGGCCACAGTGGAAGCAAAGCAGCCTGCAGGCACCTAAAACTCAAGAGTGAGCCATGCTTTCCTTTCCAGTTGAGGCAGCTGTGGTCCTAAGAAGGTGGGATAAAATGCCACTATTTTGGTCCCTCTTTGTCATCATCCTGCTTAATCCCAGAGGTGATCACACCCACAGGAAGTGTGTGGCACAGCAGGATAAATAAACCTTCAGCTTTCTAGTTAAAGGACCAAAAAGGAGAACCCCAGAAAACTGAAAAGTATAGGGATAATTCCAGATAGGGAAGAACTCAGAACTGTGACTTTGTAAAGCTGTGTATGAACTCATGGGCTCACCCTTGACCTGATCATACATGGACCCTGACCTAAACAACATACCATATTTTTGAAAACTAAACTAAGAGACAGACTACTGCCTAGGTCCCAGACTGGCCACTGGCTCGTATACACATCTGAATCGTATAGGCAGTGGCAATAGAACTGAATTAACACCACAATAAACATTAAACCAATTGAAATTTGTTTTGTACACCCAACTACACTGATAATCTGCTGAAACACAAATATCAACATTAAGTATCATTTAAACAAGGTATAGGGTTTCATAGCATAATATTCAAAATATCTAGGGTACAAGCCCAAATTACTCAGGATATAAAGAATTAAGAAAATGTCTCCACATGCAGGATAAAAGGCATTGAACAGACAACACAGCCAAGATGTTATAGATGTTGGAATTCTGTGATAAAGAATTTAAATCAGCAATTATAAGATGCTTCAGCAAGCAATCACAGACATAATTTAAATAAATAGAATTATAGAAAATATTAGAAACAAAGTAGAATGTGAACCAAAGTGAAGAAGATCCAAATATAAATTTTAGAACTGAGAAATAAAGTAACAGCAAAAGCAAAAGCTCATGGAATAGATCAGGTATTTTAAATTCAGGGTCAATATACGGTTTCTTGAGGCTGTAGAAGGGGCTGTGAGTCCTTGAAATCGAACTGTATAGATATCACATGGGCAGTTTCCAAGGAGGTGTGTGCACTGTTGACAATGCTGGTGTCTGGGCTGCAAGCTTGGAGGTTATAATGTAATGATCTGTGGGTAAGTTTAGAGGAACAAGTGTTTTAAAAAAATCTACTCAGAGAATTTGAGACAGAGCAGAGATACTCTCTTAGGGGCCAGTGCCCACCCATCCCCTGCCAAGCATGGAAATAAATGAAAATCTTGAGTTCCTTTAAGGGAAATTCTAGGTACTTAACTATCTCTAATAAGTAAATAAGCAACTTATAAAGCCACAAGGTAAGAGTAGCCTAAAATAACAGCCAAGGAAGCTACAATCACAGAATGTTTGATTCTCCTATAGAAACTAAAGGTAACATCTTAACACATGTTTCTGAGTTATTTTCAGAAATCCGGATTCCCACCAACAGGATCTGCCAGCATAGCAGTTAGGCCTCAGACAAGGAGAAACTGCAAACTGACTTCTGACCACCACTCCTTGTTATAAATTTCTTCCTACCAGGCCTGGAGAATCTCATCTCCACAAGCCAGAGCTAACATTCTTCTTTGCAGACCCCAAATTTTTTTTTTTTTTGAGATGGAGTTTTGCTGTTGTTACCCAGGCTGGATTGCAATGGTGCAATCTCGGCTCACTGCAACCTCCACCTCCTGGGTTCAAGCAGTTCTCCTGCCTCAGCCTCCCGAGTAGCTGGGACTATAAGCGTGAGCCACCATGC
>PVKP010031489.1:0-26910 GCA_004027715.1 Plecturocebus donacophilus | reverse complement strand
AAAGGAGACTCAGTCCCGTTTACTCCGCACCAAGAGCCGCCGAGCCGAGGCGCCGGCAAAAAAGCCGCGCCAGCCGAAAGGGTCACACTAGCAACCCGTGGGGCTCCTCCGCTGGGAATGTCCTGATCCGTGGGCAGCAAAAATTTATCGGTAAGTGTGGCGTCCACTGGCTCTCTGCGCTTTTACTGGGAGCTGCAATTCTGAGCTGCTAGTGATCGGCCATCTTGGATCTCTCTCTACCTGCAATTTTTAAAAAAACTGGCCTAAAAGAATGCCTGCCAGAACTGAGGGCAGACTGATATGACTCAAGAACTCCACATGGTCAGTACTCCATACATATGTAGAGAAAAGCAAAACACATTCTTAAATATGAAAGACTCAGTAATAACAATACTCCTAAACCATTTCTGAACTATTATTTAAATATTCAATTTGAACAAAAAATAAACATGAATGGGAAAGTTAGTTTAGGTATAAAAAGACTGGCAGTGAAATGGTGAATCCAATTCAAGGATGAACCTTGAAGATATTATGCTAAATAAAATAAGCCAGTCACAAAAAGACAAATATTGCATGATTCCGCTTATATGAGGTATCTAGAGTAGTCAAAATCATAGAGGCAGAAAGCAAACTGAAGGTTACTAGGGGTTGGAGGAAGTGGGGAATGGGATGCTACTGTTTAATGGGTATAGAGTTTTCATTAGGAAAGATGAAAAAGTTCTGGAGATGGATGGTGGTGCTGGTTGCACAAAAATATGAATATACTTAAATGCTTCCAAATACACTAAAAATGGCTAAAATGGCTAATTTTATGTATACTGTACACGTACACACACAAACACAAAACATTACAATTAAAAAAAAAAAAGACACGTAAAGAATTACATTCCAGGCCAGGCATAGTGGCTCACGCCTGTAATGCCAGCACTTTGAGAGGCTGAGGTAGGCAGATCATGAGTTCAGGAGTTCAAGACCAGCCTGGCCAACATAGTGAAACCCTGTCTCTACTAAAAATACAAAAATTAGCTGGGTGTGGCGGTGCATGCCTGTAGTCCCAGCTACTTGGGAGACTGAGGCAGGAGAATTGCTTGAACCCTGGAGGCTGAGGTGGGAGAATCACTTGAACCTGGGAAGTGGAGGTTGAACTGAGGTGAGACCACACCATTGCACTCCAGCTTGGGTGACAGAGTGAGACTCCACTTCAAAAACAAAGAATTTCATTTCAACTATTTGGGAAAACTTCATGTTTGAAAATTAAGCGGTGAACTCGTAAATTCCAAGAGGTCAAAGAAGAAATCACAATGGAATTAAGAAAATATTTAAATGTTATAGCCAAAGTGATGCTTAGAGGAAAATCTATAGCTTTAAATGTTTTTACAGTAAATAAGAATGGCCCATAATCTGTGACCTATGTTTCCACCTTATGAAGTTAGACAAAGAAGATCAAATTAAATCCTAAGAAGAGGATCCTCTTCCTGATAAGGTGGAGTAGGCCTATTCCACCATATCTCTTCCACTAATAAACCTGAACAGGAAGCATGAAGCAATTATTTGAGGGCCCTGGGGAGGAAGGGAATTGGGAAGGAAGCCCAAAATCCAAAGTACCACTGAACCAGTGGTGAGCTTACCTTTTTTTTCCCTCAGCTATCATCTGTACTAAACTTATACAGCAACCTGAAAACAGGCACTGAGGCAAGAGAAGGCAGAGGAGATTCTCCAGGAAAAGCTCTAAGGCTGGTTCATGGAGCAGAAAAAGGACTTCTAATGCTTAAAGAGAGTAGGGGGAATTGCCTATTTTTTTTCTTTTTCTTCATTTTATTGCACTCCAGCACCTGAGCAATCCTCTGGTGGCTGCTGCAACAGCAATGGCACTGCGAGCTGATAGGAGCCCAAAACCATGAGGAAAGGGTCCTTCTTCCCCAAGCAAGGAATCTGTGGTCCCAAGGAGGATAGTGAGAAGCCCCATTTCATCTTCTCTTTCTTTGTCCTCCATAAGGAGGTTCTGCATAAGGACAGTCACTGGTAGTCATAGCAGAGTGGGGCAACTACAAGCCCCTGCACTGTGGCCAGAAGAATAAAAAGGAGAGCCACAGGAACCTGAAACTACTGAGGACATAGATAGGGAAGAATTTGAGAAAATGACCCTGGAAGTTATTTAAGAACTCCTGAGCTCACATGTGAGCTATGTATGCATGCATCTGACCCCCTAAGCAGCATACATGACTTTGAGAATAAGAGGGACCACTGCTCAAATTCCATATTGGCCACAGATGACACACATGTGAGCAATATTCAAGCAACAATGTGAAATCTCTGACAACTAAACTGACACCAAAACCACAAACCACAGAAAGGAAGCTGGACTTTGTAGTCTGACCTCAGCCAGGTTGAATGCCTGCTAAAACAGAAATATCAGCATTTTCTGTTGGATTTAAAGAAGACATAGAGTTTTATAACATAGTATTCTAAATGTCCATGATACCTTTTGAAGTCATTGAGAATATAAAGAACCAGGAACATTTCAACTTACATGGGAAAAGATAACCAACAGACATCAAGTGAGATGATACAGTTATCTTGCAAGGACTTTAAAGCAGCTGCCTTACTTGTTCCAACAAGAGTGAATACACTCTGAAGAAATGGAAATAAAATCTCAGTAAAGAAAATGAACATATAAAGAAGAACTAAGTGGAAATTCTGGAAGTGAAAAATATACAGTATTTTTAATATACAAACATTTATTTATTGATCTAGAAAATAGAAATCTTGGAGCCGGACATGGTGGCTCATACCTGTAATCCCAACACTTTGGGAGGCTGAGGCAGGTGGATCACCTGGGGTCAGGAGTTCAAGACCAGCCTGGTCAACATGGGGAAACCCCATCTCTACTAAATATACAAAAATTAGCCAGGCGTGGTTGGGGGCGCCTGTAATCTTAACTACTTGGGAGGCTGAGGCAGGAGAATCACTTGAACCCAGGAAGGGGAGGTGGCAGTGAGCCGAGATCGTGCCATTGCACTCCAGCCTGGGCAACAAGAGTGAAACTTTGTCTCAAAATAAATAAATAAATAAATGTGTGTGTGTGTGTGTGTGTGTGTGTGTATAAATCTTGCTAAATAGGTCCAACAGCAGTAGGGTGAATACAGGAAAGAATTAACTTGAAGACAGATTAAAAGAAATTATGATTCAAGCTGAACAACACAGAGAAAAAGGATTGAGAAAAAATAATGATGGAGAGCGCCTCAGGGATGTATGGGGCAACACCAAAAGATCTAATATTTGTCTCACTGGAGTCCCGGGGAATGAGAAAATGTTTGGTACTTAAAAAGTATTTGAAGAAATCATTGCTACAAACTTATATCTGACAAAAGACTTCGACCTATAGGTACAGGGTCAATCCAAAGAAATCCATGCCCAGAAACATCTGATTATGACTTTTTTCTTTTTTTTTTTTGAGACAGAGTCCACTCTGTCACCCAGGCTGAAGTGCAGGGTGCAGCCTTGGCTCACTACAACACTCCACCTCCTGCATTCAATCAATTCCCATGCCTCAGCCTCCCAAGTAGCTGGGACTACAGGCGTGCACTAATACACCCAGCTAATTTTTGTATTTTTCGCAGTGACAGGGTTTTGCCATGTTGCCCAGGCCAGTCTCAAACTCCTGGCCTCAAGTGATCCGCCTGCCTTCACCTCCCAAAGTGCTGAGATTACAGGTGTGAGCCACCATGCCCAGCCATAATCAAATTCTAAAAATGGAAGTAAAAAATAATCTTGAAAAAAGCCAGGGAAAATTAATACACTACTTGGTGGTGGGGCAAAAATCTGAATAACTCAATTTCTCATCAGAAACCATGGATGCCAGAAGGAAGTAGACTAATTATTTCAAAGTGCTGAAAGAAAATAACCATAAACCTAAAGTTCTATATTAGCAAAACTCTTTCAGGAATGAAGGTAAAATAAAGACATTCTCATATGAAAGAAAACTAAGAGAATCTGTCACCAGCAGACTCACCCTGTTAGGTCAATGTAATCTCAGAGCCAGAACTCTCAATGTTTTTAAACAATACTGATTACTTAGATATCAAGAGTATAACTAGGACAAAGAAGGATTTATCCAGGAAATAAAGAATAGTTCACTATTAAGAATTACTATCATATTAATAGGTGATAGGTCATATGATCAACCGGATAGATGCTTCAAAGTATTCAACTGATATCGTTGAATATTAGCATTGTATCAATGCTAATATTTTTGTTTTTGAATTGGGAATGGATTCTCTCTAGAAGAATTCTCTCTAAAAACAGAACCAAGGAAAAGGTGCTTACTATTACTACTTCTATTTAATGTTATTGCAAAAGTGTAACCAATATTGCAACTGAAATGGGAGGAAATTTTAATTTTTCCCAGATTACTGGGAATACTCTGAACCCCTCTGTGGTGACTGAGCAACTCCAAGCTTTTGGAAGCACTGGCAAAACCCAAGTTACCTGAAATAACAAGAAGAAACTGTTGTTGAATTTGGTTTCCCTGAACTGAGTTATTTGCTTTGTGGTGCTTTTTACTTGCTGTATCCATTATATTTGAGAAAATGAAGGATAATGTGAAATGCTGAGATGAAACTTATAATGTTGGCTCTGCTGAGCTGCAGCTTGTAACTTTGGCTCTGCCGAACTGTTCTGGTAAAAACAGGCACTCTGTGAAAGGGACTAACCAGGTAGCTTGAGTACCGGAGACAGATGACAGCACGTAATGGGCTTCTCATTGCATAGAGCCTATAAACAGATGTGTAATGGAGAGACTTGTTACCTAGATTCCTTTCCCAGGAAAGGCATATTGATTAGGGCCCTGGAAAGGGAAGGCGATCCTTATGGAGAGCCTATAAACGGACGCATGAGGGGCGTCTGTCTCTGTGGTTGAGATAAAAATGTAAAAGTCTTCTCCCACTGCTCCTCCAGGCCTGCAATGGAAGCCCTCTCCTCTTGCAGTTTTTGTGGTCAGGCTGGTTGTCCCGTGTCAGATCCTGTTCCCCCTGTAGCTGTGAGCCCAATATGTTCTTGCTGATAATCATAAGTTTATGTTTAACCTACAGTCTCGCTAAGGTGTATGGTTTCTATGCTGACACACAGAAAGTTATCTTTACATTGTTCTGCTTTTATAATACCACATTGTGATTTTTGTGCATCAGTTTTTGTAAATGTATTCTTTTTGTATAGTTATCACTGAAACTTTGCATAACTTCGCTCCCTCTCCCCTACTGAAAGAGCACAATAAAAAACTGAGGTTTTCAGGGGAATGTCAGACATCCACGGAGCGGCTTTATGTCGTGTCTCCCCTGGGCCCAGCTTTAAGGAAAACTTTTTCCTTGTCTCTCTTTCTTTTTCACTGACCACTCGATCGATCACTTTGAGAGATCCTAAACCCAAGTTGGTGTACTGGGAACTGGTCTCGCCAATACCAGATGATATAACTGTCTACCTACAAAATGAAAAATGGTTAGGGTGGCTTTACTCAGAACTGATGAAGTATTGTGGGCTTGGAACCTGAGCATTATAGGTCAGAAACTGTAGCTCTTCCAGGATTAGACAATGTTTCATATCCTTGAAATTTTACTATCTCATTAAATAAGGACTTTATAAAGCACATAGCATTATGCTTGGAAATAATAAGGATCCAATAATTATTAGCTATTACCATTACCATTATTACTGTTTTATATTAAGCAACATACAGTTCTCCTTGCCTTTCCTTTTTTCCTAAGCAAGACTTTTGAGTGATAATACTGGAAATATTCAATACTCCCTTAATGGTTTGGAATGCTTTTTCTGCCTTCCCTCATTAACTTACAGGATTTATATAACGTTGATACTCATCAGGACATGAACAAGAGTCTCCAGATCAAGGTGTCTGGTCTGTCACAGACCTCTTAGTACATATGACTGGCACAGGTCATAGCAGAGGCTGGGAGCTTGCACAGTATTGGTGTGTGGGATGGAAAGGGTAAGTTGATTTATTTCTTTTCTCATTTGATATGTCTTCCATTCCCTGTGTAACAGTTAAGTTACTCCTAACACCCAACTAGACTATTTCTAAACCCATCTGTCTGGATTTTCTATTTAAACTCTTGTTGTACCCTACAATGCATTCTCCATATAGCAGTCAGACTGGTTTTATGAACATGATAAATCATTCATTCAATAAATACTTATCAAGCCAGGCACTGTTCTAGGTGCTCAGGATATAGCAATGAACAGAAAAAATTTCTGTCCTTATGAAACATATTTCAGCAAGAGAAAGGAAGACAGTAAGTAAAATACTTAGTATTTAAGTGGTATACCTTATAGAAAAACAATAAAAGCATTTAAATGCATATAGGGAACATGATGGGTGAGAGGAAAGGTCTGCAATTTTAAACTGGGTCATAAGGAAAGGCCTCACTGTAAAGGTGACATTTAAACCAAGACTTTAAGAGATTAAGAGAGGAAGTCATAGGATTATCTAAGGGAGAGCTTCCCAGACAGTGTAACAGCCAGTGCTAAGGCCCTGCGGTAGCAGTGGGCCTGTCTTATTTAAGGAAGAATGAACTTTTTGAATTCTACATTCATTATAGTATTTTAGATCAGTTTTCCTAGTAATGGAAGCAAAGATATGTGTATGTATTAAAACATCAGCGAGGCTCATGTGAGCATGCAGGTAGATAAAGACTAACAGTATATAAATTCTCCATGTGTGTTTCTATACATATGTACACATATATTTACAAGGACACACATACATATACACAGAGATAGTTACCTAGTACATCTCTGAATTTTTTTTTTTGAGATGGAGTCTCGCTGTGTTGCCCAGGCTGCAGTGCAGTGGCATAATCTTGGCTGACCGCAATCTCTGCCTCCCAGGTTCAAGTGACCCACACGCCTCAGCCTCCCAAGTAGCTGGGATTACAGGTGCATGCTACCATGCCCAGCTAATTTTTGTATTTTTAGTAGAGATGGGATTTCACCATGTTAGCCAGGCAGGTCTCGAACTCCTGACTTCCACCTGCCTCCGCCTCCCAAAGTGCTGGGATTACAGGAGTCAGCCACCACGCCCGGTTGAAATTTTTTTTAAATCACGTATGAAACACAGACAGCGGACTCCCATGTTTAGAGATGGTTAGGGTGGCTTCCTGGAGAGCTAAAAAGATTATAGAATCCCCAACTGTATTTTTACACATAATATTTGATAGTGGGTTTCTAATACTTTATGCATGTTTTTAATTTTTGTTTCCTTCATAACTGAACATCATCAAATGATTTAAATCTTAATTACCAATAATGAGAGACTAAAAGTCAGTGCTTCCCACATTACTAATAATTTCTATCTTTTCTTAACATTAGCCAGTTTACAATGATAATGCTAGCACCAGGGACAGCACTTCTGGATTTGCAGTTTCTACTCATCTTTTATAAAACAGGAACAAAAATCTAACAAAGCTTTCAACTGTACCAAGCTTTAGTACAGAAAAAAGAAATGATGCTGAAAAGAAAATTAGGCCAGGATACAGAAGTTTCTAGTTTTACTAAATATACTAGGATAAAAGAAGTCACAGCAGGTCAAGGGAAGAAAGTGAGAATTCGCATTAAACTCGAAGCAAAAAGCCAACAAAACAAAACATCTGTGTTCAAATTTTGGCATGTTATTTCACCTTTTGGAGCCAATTTCTTCCACCGTAAGAAGGGTAGCAGTACTCACCCATGGACGTGTGTGTCAAGTAGGTGAGGTGCTGGCTCGGGAAGAGCCGAGCACAGCACTCAGTCAAAACTTTCTCCTCTTGGCTTAGACAGGATAATGAGAGGACTAAATAGTAGATTAATTTGGCAGCAATATCCAAGAAAATCTAGAAAGAACAAGATCTGGAATTTGCAAATCATCAGGTTCTATGGGCTCCTTTCCATTCCTCAACTTTCGCCTATCTTTAGTTTCTCCCACTGCAATCAATGTACACCTCTCTGCTCTTTTAGATACACTCAAGTATTTTCCTTGTTAAAAAACAAACCACAGACTTCTGAGTTCTAACTCTTTCTTCCTTTTCCTTCAAAGATGACCTTGTTGAAAAGACAGTCTGTACTTAAAAGTCTTCACTTGCTTGCTTCTCCTTCACTTTTCTGCACACAGCATCTTTCTCTCAGCACTAAATGGGCTCTTCCCTGGGTCCCAGGTCACTTCTGAATCACCAAGCCCAGCAGGCATTTTCATTCCCTACTTGGCACTGTCATAGTCTACCTTGGCTCTCCTCTCTCTCTTTGACCCTGTTCTCTGCTGGGTCCTCTCCTCCTCCTTGGACCACTCACCTTCGCCAGAGCATCCTTGGCCTCCTCAATTTGTTATTGTCCTGAGGGTCCCACCCTTGCTGTTTTGCCCTGATTACTCATTTGCTCATCCCAATAATTATCCAATCTGTATTGATATGAATTTCACAAAATCAAATTTATATTTTCACCTGATTTCTGAAAATTCTACTTGATATCATTCAATATTCACTCAACAAATATGTAACTACTTACTTGAGCAGAAAATGTTGTAGGCAGGGAATGTAAACAAAAACATGTTCAGAAGAATTCAGTGAGCCTACATGTTAGTGGGTAGACGATATTCAAACTGATAAGTAAAATACAGTGTGAAATGCAATTTAAAATAAAACAAGTGAAAAAGCTTTAAGTTCCAAGCCAGTGGGGAAGCATGAAGGGGGTAAAGAAGTGGGAGATGAAAACACATCTCAAAATATATGTGTTTGCTTCTGCTGCCTCCAGAAAACCCACCAGAATGACAATAAGCAATGAAAATGGCATAAATAAAATAATCTAGGGAGCAAGGAAAAAACTGCTGGACATACATACCAGAAAACCAGAAACAAAAAAATGAAATATTCTCCAACAGATGAGTGAACTTAATGCTTATATTAGAAAGACTACTATTTAAGAAAAACACTCAAAGAATGAGAAAGTGGCTCACAGAAATAAAAAAAAAAAAATAGTACAAATAGATCTTTTCACAAAAGGACTGAAAGGTAAGGTTTACAGAAATCTTCACATCTCCTGGCACTCTCCTCTTCAAACAATGCCACATAATCTCCTACCTCAGGGCTTTCGCACCTGCTGTTCCCTATGTACCCCAGTGTTCTCCCATGTGGCCCATCATTTTGAGTATTTGTTCAAACATCACATTAAAGGAGAGGCCCTCCCTGACTATCCTGTGAAATCATACTCTCATTAACTATTGTAGTTTCTTTATGCTGCTTTAGTTTTCCACATCACACATATCACTGTGTTATATGCATTTCCTCCCTTCCTGCCTCCTTTCCTTTCCCTTCTCTCCCTTCCTCCCTTCCTTCTTCCTTTATTAATTTATTATCCTTTTATTTACTTCTCATAATGTACCACCTCCCTCCAAGATGATCTAAGTGAGCCCTAGGGAAATGAGGCCCATCAGTAATGCGGAGGTATCATCTGAGAATACACATCCAGTGGCCCTAGTCTCTGCAGAGACCCAAGGATCTCTGAAGTGATTTTCCCCAAAGAGACACATTCATGTAGCAAGTCTGTGCAGCGTGGCACTTACCTGGAAAGCCACCCTCAGGCAGTTCTTTTTTCATCAGGCTCAGTTCTTCTCGTTCCAGCTGGGAAGTCACATTGGGTTTGGAAAGGTAATTTCCTGCTTGAGAGGAAAGACATTAAATTTGGGTTCTGCTTAATGGCATCTAGAATGGAAAGAAAAAAAAAACTGGGGTTCTGAACTGAGTTAAACACCAATCCTAGCACAGTTCTGATCCATTCTCCTTCAGGGCTTCTGAAATAAGGAAGGTGTGGCTTATGAAGTTCCCGATTTTCCATTCTATACAGAAAAGATCTTCCACCTTGAAAGAGAGGACACCAAGCAATCACCCTAAAACAATGCCTTATGATCAGAGACTTTACGTCCAAATCCATAAATTTCAGAGGTCACACAGGAGATATCATGGGTGGGGGGAAGGTGTCAAGAGGTAGGTTTTGAGTTACAAGAAGTCCTTACCCAGTGAAACCAGGTTCCTGTAGTTCTCCAGCATTACGTTCCCATACACTGTCATCCTCTGAGCACAATCTGGTTGAATCCACTCTTCCCAAAAAAAATCTAGAGACACATCCTTGAAGGTCACTGACTCCTGAAACTAAAATTCCTCAATAAGGGATTATGCCAACAAAACCCCTGAGGGAAGTGAAAAGCCAGCAGCACTAGAAGGACGGGGCACAAAGATCTGTATGAGAAAACATGTTGCCTTCCAAATGGAAGAAAATGTCTGCAATGAATCACAAAATAACCAGAGACATAATATAAAAAGTGCTTTGGGAGTTAAGGACAGGAAGAGTAGGTGTGAGAAATAGGGGAAAGGCACTACAGATTGCTCTAGATTCCCCTCAGAGGGGAGGGGGTGGTGGTGTGATCACCTCCTATTCACCCCATTGTTGAAGGAGGAAATCGCTGCCCTAAATGGTACACGATGACCAAACACAGGACACCTGACACTGAACAGATGAGGTCAACAATTTATCAGCCACATACAGTCATGGCCCAGGGGAGGAGGGTACCACATGACATTCAGGGTCATAAAGGGGTTAACATTCAGGAACTTGGTGAACCAGCAGGGACTATGGGAGCAGGCTCTGTAGTGACAGGGGGTTGGGGTGACCTTTGGCTACCATGGAAGGATGTGACTTGCTTGTTTGAATTCCACAGGCTGGTAGGGAGGTAAGACCATTTGGTTGAGGACAGGGTAGGCTGTACCTGGCTCAGCTGATGGGGGAGCCAGTGGGTCAGAGAGCTTTTCCTGGTGGGAAGAGGCACATCTGATAAGAGCAGGGGAAATCACGGCCAGGTCTCACAGCCCAACTCACTGCCCTAGAGGCTCCAGGATGTCAAAGGGGCACACGGCTTTCTAAGACAAGCGGGAATTCCAGTTAATGGAGGAAAGCATGTATAAACAGGGAAAATCTAGAATGTGGTTGTTCTATGAGAGAACCAATAACAAATTCAGCTATACTTGAAATTGGCATTTCAAATGTGTAAATCTACTGCAGCCTTGTTCTCTAGCCCTTAGCATAGGAACTAAAATACTATAAACATTTAATATTCATTTCATGAGGGAAAACCCAACTGAGTGGTGGCTACTATAAATGATAACTCACATTTTTACTCAGTTTTTACTAATAGGAGATTCACATGTCTCACCTCATTTAACCCACAGAAGAACCTGCTAGATTGATAGCACTAATCATTTTATAGATGAGGAATCTGGGGATTAAAGACATTAGATAACTTATCCAAGATAACACAGCTGGAACTTGAACCCAACTCCCTATGGACCTCCAACTCCCTATGTTGTGAGATGAGAAGATGGCCAAGAAAAGAACTGTCGCAAGCAACAGAATCAGACAGACAGGAGATTCACCTGGAAGATCAGGGGAAAGACAGTTTCAAGAAAAAGGTCATGGGGTTGGACAAATAGAATGCTAATGGAAAAGAGAGCTCCTGATGTAAAAATTTGCGATTTTAGCAGTGTGGTGGAGGCAGAAGTGAGTTTATAGTGGCTAGAAGCATAAATAAGACATAAAGAATCAAAAACAGGCTTACATTATGGCCCATGACTGTAATCCCAGCACTTTGGGAGGCTGAGGCAGGCAGATCACCTGAGGTCAGGAGTCCATGACCAGCCTGGCCAACATGGTGAAACCGTGTCTGTACTAAAAATACACAAATTAGCCAGGTGTGGTGGTGGGCTCCTGTAATCCCAGCTACTCAGGAGGGTGAAGCAGGAGAATCACTTGAACTCGGGAGGCGGAGGTTGCAGTGAGCCGAGATCACGCTATTGCACTCCAGCTTGGATGCTGGATGACAAGAGCAAAACTGCGTATCAAAAAGGAAAAAAGCCAGATAGATTACTTTTTCTCTTTTTTTCTTTCATGCTTTTCTTGAGATACAGTCTCGTTCTGTCACCCAGGCTGAAGTGCAGTGGTGCGATCTTGGCTCACTGCGCCTCCTTTTCCTTGGTTCAAGCAATTCTCCTGCCTCAGCCTCCCAAGTAGTTTGGATTGCAGGTGCCCACTACCACCCCCAGCTAATTTTTGTATTTTTAGTAGAGATGGGGTTTCACCATGTTGGCCAGGCTGGTCTCAAACTCCTGACCTCAAGTGATCCGCCCATCTCAGCCTCCCAAAGAACTAGGATTATAGGTGTGAGCCACGGTGTACAGACAGATAAATTACTTAAAGCTTTTTGTAAAGAAGCTGAGAGTAAGACTATGGAAATAAGAATAGGTAACAAAAATAAAGCAAGAGAAAAGGTTTTCATCATTTAAGGATAGAGAGCATTTTGATATGTAAATAAGCAAAGGGCGAAAGAACAAATGACCCTTGAATACGTCGGGGTTAGGGACACCAACCCTCCTCACAGTGTAAAATCCACATATAACTTTTGACTTCCCCAAAACTTAACTCCTAATAGCCTACTGCTGACTTGAAGCCTTACTAATAACATAAACAGTTATTTCACATATACTCATTAAATGGAAGTGGATCATCATAAAGGTCTTCATCCTCGTCTTCACCTAGAGATGGCAGAGGAGAAGGAAGGAGAGGAGGGGTTGGTCTTGCTGTCTCAGGGGTGGCAGAGGTGGAGTAAGTGGCAGGAGAGGCAGGCACACTCGGTGTAACTTTTATTGGACCACTTTTATAAAATCTACATCAGAGTGGGCCTGTGTAATTCAAACTTGTGTTATTTAAAGGCCAACTATAGTGGAAAGAGGAGGACAATACAAAAGAGAGCAAAATCTATTTCCAAGAAATTTGTGTACTTCATATCCAAGACTAGGAACTACAGAAAAAGTGTCAACACAGATAGAGTTCACTGTTTCTTTCTACCTCATTTTCTCTCTAATTTTTTGCTTAATCAATTATTTCCAAGTACCAAAAATATATTAAAAATTACTGACAAATTATTTTCAGGAAAAGTGGAGATTTCCATTTCATCCAAGGAGAAAGGGAACTAAAAAAACATCAGACGTTCACCAAAGTAAAGAAAGGAGAAAAAAGGAAATCAGACAGCGTGATAACCATAAATAAATAACCAGGGGCTGGGCGCGGTGGCTCACACCTATAATCCTAGCACTTTGGGAGGCTAAGGTGGGTAGATCACCTGAAGTCAGGAGCTTGAGACCAGCCTGGCCAACATGACAAAACCCCATCTCTACTAAAAAAAAAAATACAAAAATTAGCTGAGCATGGTGGCACACACCTGTAGTCCCAGCTACTCGGAGCCTGAGGTAGGGGAATCGCTTGAACCTAGAAGGTAATGGTTGCAATGAGCTGAGATCACACCACTGCACTCCAGCCTGGGCAACAGAGTGAGACTTTGTCTCAAAAATAAACAAATAAATAACCAGAAAAATACCTAAGCATATATAGTGACAAACATCAGTGGTTCACTTTCCCTATTAAAAGACAAAAACTCTAAAATTGATTTAAAATCCAGCTGTATGGTACCTACAAAAAATATGCCTAAAACAGAAACCAACAAGTTTAAAATTTCAAAAGAAGAGGGCAGAGACAGGATATGGCAGGTGAATGCAAATAAAAAGAAAGCATCGAGAATAACATAGATAAGGTAGAATATGTGAAAACAAAAATAAGCCTCTTTTTGGTGAAAGAAGGCATCAAATCAGAAATACAAGAGTCCCCTTCCAAAACTAATCCACTTTTTTCAATAAATTACCTTGTTTGCTGAATACGGTAGGCAAAATAAAAGTCCAAATCCAGGTTGCTATGTGCTGGTCTTCCTTGCTTCCCTAAACTGTCACCACCTTAAGTGCTGGCTCTGTGCCCAGAGGGATGTACTGCAGATCCCTGTACCAGCTATGGACTGGTAAAGTGCTGATTTAGGTAACTACAAAAGGCATCTTAAAAGGTGAACATGGTAGGACGTGGTGGCTCACACCTGTAATACTACCACTTTCGGAGGCCGAGGCAGGCAGATGGCTTGAGCTCAGGAGTTCAAGACCAGCCTGAGTAACATGACGAAACCCAGTCTCTTCAAAAAAGACAAAAATTAGCTGGGCATGGTAGTGTGCATCTGTGGTCCCAGGTACTCAGGAGGCTGAGGCGGGAGCATGGTTGCAGTAAGATGACATTGCACTGCTGTAGTCCAGTCTGGGCAATAGAGCCAGACCTTGTCTCCAAAAAAAAAAAAAGTGAACATGAAACTTAGTAATATCATACATTTGTCATCAATCCCTTATGATGTTTTGTTCCTTTCCTCCTTTCCATTTAGTATGGGTCATTTTCCCCCCCAGCACTACATTCAGTACAGGATATAAGGAGATTCATGAGTTTATCTTACACAGAAGTTTTCTTAAACCTAAAAACAAAGGCTTTTTGATATTGTTATTCTTTGAAAAGACTGCATATCAAATAGAATAAGTAAGGATATTATAAATGATGAAAATATAATTTATAAAGAAAATATGATAGTGATGAAGTTTTAGGCACCACAGCAGCAAAATGTCTTCAGATATAATACTTAGCAATCCGGCCAGGGGCAGTGGCTCACGCCTGTAATCCCAGCACTTTTGAAGGCTGAGGTGGGCAGATCACCTGGGTTGGGAGTTCAAGACCAGCCTGACCAACATGGAGAAGCCCTGTCTCTACTGAAAATACAAAATTAACTGGGTGTGATGGCACATGCCTGTAATCCCAGCTACTTGGGAGGCTGAGGCAGGAGAAATGCTTGAATCCAGGAGGTGGAGGTTGCGGTGAGCTGAGATCACACCATTGTACTCCAGCCTGGGCAACAAGAGCAAAACTCCATCTCAAAAAAAACCAAAAAGCAAACAAACAAATACTTAGCAATCCAATTTTTTTTCTTTACAAAGTCACAATCATTAAACCCCAATCACAACAGCAACAAAAAATGAAACACCTAAGGATACATTTAAGAGAAATATGCAAGACCTTTATGATCAGTCTATAAAAAGTTAACAAAGGCCATAATGAAAGATCTGAATAGAATGAAGCATCATTTTTTTTTTACTTAATAAGAAGAATGAACATTGTAAAGATAGCAATCTTCCTCAAATTAACTTACAGACTTTGAAATTCAAATCAGAACTATTTTTACTATTACTGTTGGAACTTGATAATACAGTTCGACTAGAAGGATAAATATATGAGAACAGTAGCCAAACTTTTGAAAAGAAAAGTGAGGGGAGAGTTGCTTTATGAAATAGCAAAATGGGCCGGGTGCAGTGGCTCATGCCTGTAATCCCACTACTTTGGGAGGCTGAGGCAGGCGGATCATGAGGTCAGGAGTTCTGGATCAGCTTGGCTAGCATGTTGAAACCCATCTGAACTAAAAATAGAAAAAATTAGCTGGGCATGGTGGTATACACCTGTAGTCCCAGCTACTCGGGAGGCTAAAGCAGAATTGATTGAACCTGGCAGGCAGAGGTTGCAGTGAGCCAAGATCGTGCCATTGCACTCCAGCCCAGGCGACAGAGCGAGACTTTGACACACATAAAAAAAACGAAATAGCAAAATGAATCCTGAGACAACAAATAAAATAGTGTGATACTACAACAGAAATAGAACAATGGAATAGAATCCAGAAAAATAAACATACATTTATGTATATGTGTGTGTGCGTGCGTGCGTGTGTATATATATATATATATTTTTTTTTTTTTTTTAAATAAACTCATATCTTTGGAAGGCTGAGTGGGCAGATAACGAGGTCAGGAAATCAAGACCATCCTGGCTAACACCATGAAACCCCATCTCTACTGAAAATACAAAATACAAAAAATTAACTGGGCGTGGTGGCACATGCCTATAGTCCCAGCAACTCAGGAGGCTGAGGCAGGAGAATCGCTTAAACTCGGGAGGCAGAGGTTGCAGTAAGCCGAGATCACATCATTGCACTCCAGCATGGGCAAGAGAGTGAGGCTCTGTCTCAAATAAATAAATAAACTCATATATAAATATATGTAAACTATATATAACATAAATAAACTCATGTATATTTTATATATATGTGACAGTCTGGCCTATTTTAAAGGTTTCATTTCAAGTCTATGGAGAGTGAGCAGGTTATTTCAGTAACATCAGCTCCAATGCCATCTCCTGAAAGGTGCCACTCCTCTGCTGAGCTAAAACAGCCCTGAGTGACACTCTTACCATATTGTCCTGCTGTGTCCTCATCACAGCACTTACCACTATCCTCAATAATATTTCCTCTTTATTGTCTGCATCCCCTATGGAAAATAAGATCTAAGAGAAGGAGACCTTGCCTCTCTTCTTCACTGCTATATTCCCAGTATCCAGAACATAGCCCAGCACATGGTGGAGAGGTGCTAAATGTTTAACAAGTGGATGGATTGATGAAATGCTTCACAATATCATGTTAAATGAAGCTAGACCCTTACTTCACATCACAGACAATACATTCCAGATAGCTCAAGGATGTAAATTTAAAATTATAAAACTAATAAAAAACCCAAAAAATTTTATATTATCTTGGGGTTACAGAAAACTTTTCATAGAATGACCCCAAAGCCAAGCAAAGACAAATTAAACTGCATAAAACATATTTGTAGCAAAAGATATTATAAACAAATTTAAAAGAAAAATTATGGAGAATACTTGCAACTTATGGCAAAGGAATACTATCCACTTTATAGAAAAGACCTCTTTTATATGTAAATCACCCAATATAAAAATGGGCAAAGGCTGTAGACAGGTATTTTAAAAGGCTGGAAGAATGTATATCATAGTTGTTTTTGAGGGCTGGAGACCTGGAAATCTCTCTCATAGCCTTTAAATTTTTAAAAAGGGCTAGCAGATATTAGTCTACATGCCCAATATTTATATTCAGAAAAAAAGATTAAAGGCAAATAACAGTAATACCTGGACAACTCATACGTCACTGGTCAATATGAGAAAGATAACACTATGGAGAGAAAGATGAAAAAAGGAAAATAACTCTAATATTGCACTGGATATGTCCCAAATCTTACTATACTTCATAATCACACTCTATTTACAGCTTATAAACACATCTAGTTGACAATTACACTTTATTTCTCAACATCTGAGTCACTCATTTCTCATCATCTACCGTATAGTTCTAAGTGATTGAACAGCAATTCAGAGAAGCAGCAACGAAAGTGAAGAAATGCCTGTAGTCAGTTGCTATCAAATGTCTAGACTAATGTCTGTTAAGACAAACTGGTTAGGCCAGGCGGGGTGGCTCATGCCTGTAATCCCAGCACTTTGGGAGGCCAAAGTGGGTGGGTCACCTGAGGTCAGGAGTTCAAGACCAGCCTGACCAACATGGTGAAACCCCATCTCTACTAAAAATAGAAAAATTAGCTGGGCATGGTGGCATGCACCTGTAATCCCAGCTACTCAGGAGGCTGAGACAGGAGAATCACTTGAACCCGGGAGGCAGAGGTTGCAGTGAGCCAAGATCGTACCACTGCACTCCAGCCTGCGTGACAAAGCAAGACTCCATCTCCAAAAAAAAAAAAAACAGACTGGTTAACTAAACTATGATATACCCACATAATCAAAGAAAGAAACCCCTGATGTACTGATGTGAACAGGTCTCCAAGATATATTGTGAAATGCAAAATAGCTGAAAATACAACAGGTGCATAATCCTGAATAAATATTATCTGTTATCAACTGGATAAAAAATTGGGGAAAATATGTATATTTATTGGCTTTTGTAGTCATCTCTGGAAGGCTATATAAAAAATGAGCATCATTACCTTTTTATGTGGGTGGAGAACAGGATGCTTAGAGATAAGGGTAGGAAGAAGACTTAAGTGAATGCTTACTTATATTTTTTGAATTTTGAATACCATGAATATATCAGCCATTCAATTTTCTTTTGATGCAGAGTCTTGCTCTGTCACCAGGCTGGAGTCCAGTGGCGCAATCTCAGCTCACTGCAACCTCCGCTTCCCAGGTTCAAGTGATTCTTCTGCCTCAGCCTCTCAAGTAGCTGGGACTAAAGGCATGACCATGCCCAGCTAATTTTTGTATTTTTAGCAGGGATGGGGTTTCACCATGTTGGCCAGGCTGGTCTCGATCTCTTGACCTTGCAATTGCCCGCCTCAGCCTCTCAAAGTGCTGGGATTACAGGTGTGAGCCACTGAGCCCAGCCTCAAATTTTAATTAATCAAAATCTGAATCAAATTATGAGCAAATATCAAACAAATCCAAATTGAGAAGCATTCTTTGAAATAATTGGCCTGCACTCTTCAAATTATCCAAGTCACTGAAGATCAATACTGAAGAACTATTCCAGATGAAAGGAGACCAAGGAGATACAACAGCTAAATACAATATGTGATCTGGATAGGATTCTGCACCAGATAAAGGACACTTGTAGGACAAGTGGCAAAATCCAAGTAAGGTTTGTAGATTGGCTAATTGTATTGTATCAATGTAAGTTTTTTCATTTTGATAACTGTATTTTTGTTATATATGATAATAGAAAACACACACACTGACACAGTGTTAAATGGGCATGATGTCTGTAACTTATTCTCAAATGGTTTGGAAATATACACACACACACACACACACACACACATATTTATGTATGTATATGTGTATACAGGGAGAGGAAAATGGCAAAATGTTAATCTAGATAAAGGCTATCCAGAAATTGTTTTATTTTTTGCAGCATTTTTTTTTTTTTTTTTCAGATGGAGTCTCACTCTGTCGCCCAGGCTGGAGTGCAGAGGCATGATCTCAACTCACTGCAACCTCCGCCTCCCATGTTCCAGTGATTCTCCCGCCTCAGCCTCCCAAGTAGCTGGGATTACAGGTGTGTGCTACCATGCCCGGCTTGTTTTTTGTATTTTTAGTAGAGATGAGGTTTCACCATGTTGGCTGAATGGTTTCAAACTCCTGACCTCATGATTCACCCGCCTGGCCTCCCAAAATGCTGGGATTACAGGCATGAGCCACTGTGCCCAGCCTTGCAGCAGCTTTTAAAGTATGAAATTACTGCACGATAAAAATTTTTTTAAAAACCATGAGATTCCATTTTTCACCCTTGAAAATAACTCAAACTTAAAAGGCTTATAATAATACCTAGTGTTACGAACTATGTCCCCCAAAAAAGATATGTTGAAGTCCCAACTTCTAGTACCTTGCAATATGACCTTATCTGAAAATAGGGTTGTCTCAAATTTAACTAATTAAGATGAGGTCATAATGAAGTAGAGTAGGCCCACACTCCAATATGACTGGCATCCTTATAAGAAAAATGGCTATTTGAAGATATCAACACATTAGGTGAACATCAGGTGACAAGGGAGGTAGGGATTAGAAAGACAGAGCCATGAACCAAGGAGCACCAAAGAATTGTAGCAAATAACCAGAAGCTAGAAGCCAGGAAGATGCAAGGAAGGATTCCCCCACAAGTTTCAGAGAGCATGGCCCTGCAAATGCCTTCATTTCAGACTTCTGGCCTCCAAAACTGTGAGATAATAAATTTCTATTGTTTTTCACCACTCAATTTGTGGCACTTTATTACAGCAGCACTTGGAAACGGATATACCAAGCATGGAAGAGGATACAGGGCAATGGGAATTCTCAAATACTGCTGGAGGGAATGTACAATGGTGCACACACTTTGGAAAACAGCTTAGCTGTTTGTTACAAATTCAAATGTACACTTGACCAGCAATTTCACTCCTAGGTATTTACCCAAGAGAAAGGAAACTGTATATCCACACAAAGACTCATATGTGAATGTTCAGAGCAGTTTTATGCATAATAGCTAAAAACAGGAAACAACTTGAAATGTCTGTCACAACTGAATGACCAAAAAGTGGTATATTCAACTGAATACTACTTAGACATAAAAAGGAACAAACTATTACTAGATACAATATCATGGATAGATCTGCAAAACATTATGTTGAGCAAAAAGCCAGGCACAAAAGTATACATACTGTTTGATTTCATTTACATTAAGTTCTAGAAAGGGCAAGACTATACTGACAGAAATCAAACCAGTGATTGCCTGGGGTAGGGAACGTGGACTAGAAGTGGCATGAGGACACTGACTGGGGTGATGCAAATGTTCTACACCTTGACTGAGGTAGTGGCTATGTTGGTGCATAAATTTGTCAAAACTCAATGAATTCTGTGCTTAAAATGAGTTATTTTATTAAACTGTGCCTCAGAAAAAAACTGATTAAAAATTAACACTATTTTGACTAAATAAATTAAAATTTAATTACTGACAACCAAACCACAACTGTCATCAACGAAAATCTTCTGAATGCTTCCCCTTTCAGCCTTTCCCTCTTCCAGAAACTCCCTTTCTCCAATACCCCCATTTTGAAAAAGTTATTTTGCCTTTTATAGCTCAGTTTGATAATACTGAAGAAAGGAGTACAAATGGAAATCACAACAGTTTATACTTGCCTCCACGAAGCCTTCTTTAAACTGGTCTCTAATAAATAAACAAGTGATCCGAATAAATCAAGGACCCCTAATATATAATTTTATTAAAAGAGAAAATATCATAAGTCTTCAGTATTCCAGACAACAAGGCTAAGTAAGTTTAATCTTTAAAAAAAAAAAAAAAGAACTTAGGGCCACTAGTCTTCTGATGCCTTATTTTCTTTTTCAGAGAAACCTGGAATACTCACCTACTATCCTAGCTCCATGCTTCCCTCTATCTCATGGATACTACTTTTTCCTAGAAAAGCTTTGATCGTGCCAGTTCTCTTATCGAAATTCCTCAGACTGACCTCCACCCCCATGCCCACCGCCTGGACAAACACACAAACTCCTCCTTCCTGATATTTGGTCCTAAAATTTTTATCTGATTTCTTCTACTCCAGCCAAGCATGTCTGTCAGTCACTGCTCCCTTCATTCCACCTCTAGAAGTCTAAACACCAGGCTCTTGGCTGGGATGATACTAAGAATGCCTACCACTTACTGAATACTTTCAACATTCCAGGAACCATGCCAGGCATTTTTTACTTCTTTTATCTGAACTTTCAACAGATCTATGAAGGAGGTATTATTAAATGAAATGAGCCATGTGAAATTCTTAACAATGCCACCTATATGGCAGACACTTAGTTAATGCTGTAATTCCTATTATGACCATCAGGAATAATGCTTTAGGAAAGTCAAGCCTCTTGCCAAGATAATGCAGCTATTAAATGGTATAGTCAGGATTTAAATTCTGGACACAATGACTCCATTATAGCAAATCCTCTCCAGTTATCCTTTCCCAAACTTTGAGATGGACAAACACTCCCTACTTCTCCTGGCCACGCCCCTGATTCTCCCCTTCACTCAGGCTTGGAATACTGATAAACTGAATTCCTAACCACACCTGTTCTTTTTTTTTTTTTTCTGAGACAGAGTCCCACTTCGTCGCCCAGGCTTGAGCCCAGTGGCGGGATCTCAGCTCACTGCAACCTCTGCCTCCCAGGTTCAAGCGATTCTCCTGCTTCAGTCTCCCAAGTAGCTGGGACTACAGGCACACATCACCATGCCTGGCTAATTTTTGTATTTTTTAGTAGACAGAGGGTTTCACTATATTGGGCAGGCTGGTCTTTAACTTCTGACCCCGTGATCCACCCACCTCGGCCTCCCAAAGTGCTAGGATTACAGGTGTGAGCCGCTGCACCCAACCCACACTTGTTCTTATTACCATATTCAGGGGCAATTATGGTTGTATCCCATGCAGATGTGCCCTCTTTTATGCTCCTTGAGAGCCCATAAGCCCTATAAGCACCCGATCAGCTCTCATATAATTTTTGTTCCCTTTCTGACCCTTGAACATCACCAAGTACACAACAGGCCAGGGTATCCAGCTGAGTAAGTGACAGCTGGGAATGGAGGTCAGGAACACTGACGGGGCTTTGTGAAAAATATCTAGCATTCTGCTATTTCAATAACCCTGTCCTCAGCAGTGAACCCACATGCAGTATAGGAGTAAGGCGGAGGTTTGAGAAAGGAAAAATGAGCTCACCTGAGCTCCCAATGGCAGAGGCCAAGCAGCCATTGCCTTCTACTTTCTTCTGTGGGGTTCTTCCTTAGGGAGGGACAGAAGTCAGAGGAGGCAGAGCTGAGGGAAGGGAAAGAAGCCATGAGAAACAAGACTCCTGCAACAGCAACAACAAAAATACAATAAATAAAGTAAGACCTGAACAGTATCTACATAAAGAAAACAATTTTCATGTATTAAGTTCACTTTATTATGTCTATTTAGCTAATATAAAGATGAATGACAGACAGACATGACATATTCTTGCACAACATGTCTCAATATCCTAGGATGTAACTTCTTTAATTATAAACTTAACACATTCCCAACCAAGTTACACCTAAGTAACAATATTTTAAAGTTAACATGGGCCAGGCACAGTGGCATACACCAATAATCCCAGCACTTTAGGAGGCCAAGACAGGTGAATCACTTAAGGCCAGGAGTTTGAGAGCAGCCTGGCCAAATTGGCAAAACTCCATCTCTACTAACAATACAAAAATTAGAGAGTGGTAGTGGGCACCTATAATCCCAGCTACTTGGGAGGCTGAGGCAGGAGAATCGCTTGAACTGGGGAAGTGGAGGTTGCAGTGAGTCAAGATCACACCACTGTACTCTAGCCTGGGTGACAGCAAGACTCCATCTCAAATTTTTAAAAAAGTTAATTAATTATTGACAAAATGTTAAAAGTTATGTGGTACAACAGCTAGGATCTTTTTTTAAGAGGAATACTGATAAGAGACAATTTGCCCACCAATATTTATAAAGCTACAAGAATTGGAACACAGTATTACTGACTTATTTACCAGATGTATTGTTGACACCTACTTCGTACCAGGCACCATTGCATGGGGGTGGGGGTGGATACAGCTGTAAATAAAACAGATAAATTCTCTGAGCTCTTGGATGTTATAGCCAAAAAGGGAAAAGAATTAATGGAACAAATTAAAATTCTACCAATCTAAATGGTCATACACACACACACACACACACACACACAGACACATATATGAATTCAAGATATGAAAAAAGTGACATCAGCAAAGAAAAAAGTAACTTGTAACAAAGGCTTATCATTTGGAAAAGAATTAAAACTTACACAAAAAATAAAAGTACTAAGAGAAACTACAAACATTTTTGTGATCTTGTGGGACAGAAGACTTCGCTGACAGTGATATCAAACACCCAAATGTGAAGAAAAGGTTTTCATGTCCATATGAATCTGTGACATCTCTGCATAGTCAGGAAACATGCTTATGTATCAGATACAAAATTAAAATACAAAATGTAAACTGCATGAAAATATTCATTAGTGTTCAAAATGCAAATGTAAACAACCTTTTTTTATCTTTCAGAAGTTCAAGAAAATACTAACATTGAGAGTTGGTGTGGGTAAATCTGGCACTCTTACACTGCAAGTGTTTATATAAATTGCCACTTTTCTGGAAGTAATAAGACAGGAGGTATGAAAAGCCTTACTGTACCCATGACCTAGAAGTTCCACTTTAAGAGATTTATAGAATAAGACAAAATGCAAAGATGTATGTAGCTAGATGGCCTATATTGTTTATAATATTGAAAAAAAAAAAACCCTAACACAAAAACCTAAAGAGAGGATTCACATCCATACTTTCCCTCACACTCATTAAAATGACGATGTAGCTGTATTTAAAATTTGGTGTAAGTAGATGGTATCAACATATTAAATTATTTTTTTAGGTGTATTCCCTATCTTCATTGGGTGGTGTTCAGGCCAGTAAAAACTATGAGGCTTAAGATTTGTGCACTTCAAACACCTTACGAAATGCATCTCATGACTCAATTTTAAAAGATAGAGGAAAAAGCTACTAATATATTTCCATTTAAAAACGAAGTGCAAAGTGTTTCTATACTTATACACATATCCACGCTGCCATGAAGATTTAGATTGATTTTGAATGATTCTTTTAATCTGAATTTTCTAGTTGTGTTACAGTGAAACGGCTTCCAAATAAAAAGATTCCCTGATGTAGAAACCTGCACCGGGTTGGTTGGCCTCCCCATTCTTATGGAGAGATGGGAGGGGATCCCTGCCAATGCCCTAGGAATGAGAACCAGAGGGCGGGTCCCCAGACGCGGTTTCCACAAAGGGCAGGTGCTTCACAGGGAGACCCCGGTCTCTGGCCCAGAATTCCCGGGATGTCCGCGGGGCAGGTTCGCTCCACTTTCGCGGCGTGTTCCGGGACCAGGCTGCGCTGGCCGGGGAAAGCCAGGGAGGAATCCGGGTCCGAGCAACTCCTGGAACCTTGGGCCCCCTCCCTGACCCGTGGTGGCCGGTGTAGCCCTTGTTCGAACCCCCGTCCCCGCCGCTCCCGGGCTGTAATTCTACCTTCGCGCCTGCCCCGGGACCGCACCAGAGGAAACAGCTCCCGAAGTGCTCCCGCCGTCGGCTCCTGGGGAAGAGGGAGCGCACCCAGAGCTGAGAGGGGCCTGGCGCTCCACAGGTACAGTGAGGCCGCGCCCCTGGCCCATCCGCCGCCGGGCCGGCCCCTCAGCCCTGCGCAGCCCGCCTCGCCCCGCAGTCCTAAGTTCCTTCAGCGGTGGCCTATGAGACTCATGGCTGGCGTGCGCCCCCGCCGCGGGCCCCGCACTCACCCTCTCCCAGCAGAAGCGGTAGCAGCCGGCGACCGACGCAGCCGCGCCCGGCGCCTGCAGCCCTGAGCGCTGGACTACATTTCCCACAAGGCTGCGGGGCCGCAGCACGGCCCAGCCGTCGCAGTGCGCAAGCGCCGGGGCCTCACAGGGCTACGCTGTGCCAGTGAGCGGCGGCAGTGGTCCACCGTGTGGCCGCTGCGCACGTCGTCGGGTTTCTAGGCGGGACGAGGGGTTCCCAGGCGGCCGCCTTACCCTGGCTAAAGATGTGCCTCTTTGGAGCATGTCGACGTCCACCCCATGGGATGGGGAGACGTCCTTGGGTAAGCCTCTGTGTCCTCTGAAAGGACGGAACCCAGAGGTCCCCCTCGCCAAGAAGTAACGAAGACATGAGGTCGCACAGTGCGGTACGCGTTGCGGGCCCCTCAGGAATCGCCACCACACCCGTCCCCCAGCTCACTCACTGTCTGGCGCAGCTGGAAGTGTTTCAGAATTATCACCCTTCAGAATGTGGACAAATTCTCCATCAGTTAAATGTGTGGCCTATGTTCCGGTAATTTCAAATGGATCTGCCACTTTGGAACTTGGAGATGTGCAGATCAACGTAGCAGCTTAGATGGTAATACTTAGTTTTCTAAAGGTAGCTAATTTCCTCTGCCTCTTACTTTCACTGTAAGGAAGACATTCTCCTTAACCAAACTTTAGGCCTCTAAGCCCCGTTTTTTTTTTTTTTTTTTTTTTTTTTGAGGCAGAGTCTCACTCCGTCACCACGCGCCAGGCTGGAATGCAGTGGCGCGACCTCAGCTTACTGCAACCTCCGCCTCCAGGTTCAAGCAATTCTCCTGCCTCGGCCTCCCGAGTAGCTGGAACTACAGGCGCGTGCCACCACACCCAGCTAATTTTTTTGAATTTTTAGTAGAGGCGGGGTTTCACCATGTTAGCCAGGATGGTCTCCATCTCTTAACCTCGTGGTTTGCCCGCCTAGGCCTCCCAAAGTGCTGGGATTACAGGCATGAGCCACCGCACCCGTCCAGCCCTGTTTTTAACTATGCCTTGTCCTGGGCCTATGAGGCCCTACAATCCTGCTAGCGATCCCACCCTCAATAGCTGACCAAATTTCTCATCTGCCACCTTGAAGTCCTAAGTTCTTGGCCTGCTGTTAGTGAGAATCCCTCTACCTCTGATGTCTGCTCTTAGACATTTTCCACCCACTGTGCTTGTTGGCTTTATAAATCCCAGGCTGGTTTTGCTGTATTCAGAGTTGAGCTCAGCTTTACTGAAGCTGCTTTCTTCCACTGCAGTACTACTTAATAAAATCTGTTTTTACTGCCTTTAATATCTGGCTCTTTCTCTCTCACAGCTGTCTGAACTATTTCAAAATGCTGAAAAATATGAAAAACTATTCATATAGTCAACCTAAGGTAACCCAGCTAGTGCCACACATTATTAACTAAGCAAAAATCTGTTGCTGCACTAAGACAAATGACTTGAACCAGTTGTCTCCAGGATCACAAGAGAACTGTAACATGGAAAACATGAGCATATTCATCACAGTTGTTCTGGCAGAGAAATAGTCCTTCATAAAACTCCACAATGTAAGAGTGTGCAATTTCCAAAAAGTAAGGAGAGAGTTTGGGGTAGAAGAGAGAAAATCAGAAAAGCTGGCACAAATAGTACACAAGAAGATGATAGCAATAAATCCAAATCTATCAATAATCATTAGACAGACACATAGAATGAGCTTTTGAATTAAAAATACTGTAAAAATAGATTTGTAAAAATCTAGCTCTCTAATAAAACAGGATACACAAAGCTTGAAAGTCAAAGTTAGAAAAAGATGTAACAGGCAAGTATTAAACATAGAAAGTTTATGTAGCTACATTTAGATCAAACAAACTTTAAGGCAAAAAATATTGCTACAAGTAGAGACAGTAATTACATAATGATAAAACAATTAATTTAGGCTGAGCACAGTGGCTCATGCTGTAATCCCAGCACTTCGGGAGGCTGAGTAGGGTGAATCACCTGAGGTCAGGAGTTGAAGAACAGCCTGGCCAACCATGTTGGCCATCTGTATTAAAAATACAAAAAATTAGGCAGGCATGGTAATGGGTGCTTGTAGTCCCACCTACTCAGGAAGCTGAGGCAGGAGTATCGCTTGTACCTGGGAGGTGTAAGTTGGAGT